>JANIJH010000004.1:54256236-54271861 GCA_024520975.1 Erythroxylum areolatum | reverse complement strand
AAATAACATAATTTTATTAATAATTTGTTAATAAATATTATATAAGAGATTAAATAAATTTATTTAATTAAAAATAAATTATCTTTAAGTTTTATCTAAAATTTAATTATTATTATTGATAAAAATACAATTATATTAACATTAACAATCAAATAGATTTTAATTTTTATTTTTTTAAAAAATAAAAAATAAAAAATAAAAATAGAAACTAAAAACTAAAAACTAAAAACTGAAACAAAAAAATAAAAGTGGAACAAACGCATCCTAAACTTGATCTTTTTACTTTTATTAAACAAAACGACGAGTTAACGCAGCACTGATACTTTAAAACTTTCTGCACATCAGTTACTTGCAGCGCACCGTTTTGTCTACAGAAACGGCACCGTAGGACCCATCCTTTCCTCCCAACCTCTGTTTCTCTGAGTTGTGCGCTCTCTGCTCTAAGATTTTCCAAAACCCAAGTGACGGTTTGATCATGAAGGTGAGACAAGTTTCTAGGAAAGTGTGGGATTACATAAGGTTCGATCTTAAAGAAATTGCATTTCCATCTTCATTGCCTGACCCTCCTCACATCAAGAAGCGTCCCAAGTTGACTTGGAAAGAGCGTTTCCTTGTAATGTCTCCAACTTTTACAACCTATCTTTTACAGCTAGTATTTTATGATTTTAATGCTTGTTTTTTTCATATTGGGTTTGCAATTCTTGGTTCGATACCAGTTTCTATGGATTTTTGTTTGTGTAGAGACTTAGCTCCAAGTGCTAAATATATCTGTGGGTGTTTTAAGATTACGTGTCAAACTGCTTTCTTTCTTCCTTTGTCCTTCAAGATTTTGAAGGAGGCTTCCAGGCTTTATGCTGCCAGTTGGGTACGTGATATTGGTCCTGAACTTCGTCCAAACGATTTTAAGAAGGCTGAAGAAAGTGAGGATAATCCGAATGGAGCTAAGTCTACCAAGGCTCAAGTGAAAGACTCAGAACCCTCAGTTTTAGAGGATCTTGGTAACAATTTCTCTACCTTTCTGAATGGGATTTAATTGCTTGCATCCTGGGCAGCTAATCTTAGTTTGGAAGCTTTGCCAATTTCCTCAACTGGTGTCGATCCGAGAAAAAAACTGAGTAGGATGTCGTGGAATGTTTGTACGCGGGTTAGGGGAAACGGCGTTTCACTGAGAATTTCTTACTTTAAGCTAATGCAGTTCCTAGAAATGCATTAATTTTTAGGCAGGTTTCCGGGTGAAATGTCAATATGCTTATGAAATTTGAATAACTAGAATGGATGAAAAAGAGAAATAGCTGTCTGGGTTTATGTTATCGTGATTATGGACGTTTTGGGGTAAACTGTTCGGTGACTACGTAATTTGCTTCCGCAAAATAAACTAAAACTGCAATCAAGTTCCCATTTTCTATTTAGTGCCAATATTGGTGGTTCTTCTAAGCTCATTGTTTTCTCACATAGACAGTACAGATAGGTAGTTAGAATAAAGATGCAAGGAAACATGAAGTTGTCCTAGAGTATTGCTTACTTCCCTTATTTCTTACTGTTTTCTTTTACTTTTCCCGACCATTAAATTACCAGCGGTGGCCGCAAGAGGAGGTATGGAAACATTAAGGCCTGCTTTACAGCGTTTGTATATGACAAGGGCTTCTGCGTATAGAGATGCTCTTAAAAGTTTTATAGAAGGTTATCAGGAAGGTGTCCAGCAGGTGATGGAAAAGAAAGAAAATTCTGAAACTCAGCGACAGGATGATACTTCTAAGAAGTCAACTTGACAATTTATGGGCACTGATGAAGCAAATATAAGTTCTCTCTCAAACATAGAAAGCACTGCAAGTTTTAGACTTTGCTAAGCCTAAACCATGTGAAGAAGTATTACTTTAGATAACAGAATATGCGATGGGTAGTAGTAGTAGTATGCTTCTCCCCTTTGAGAGCAATCCATAATTTTGTGCAGCAAGTGCATTGCTAATACTTATGTATCCAGTAAATGATCTAGCTTTTCACTCTGATGATTTATTGTTGGAACTGGTGTTCCCCGCCAATTGCTTACATTTCCTGCACATTTCATGATGCTTAACACTGTATATCTTTTTCTGATTTTTGTAACCATGTCTTATTTATGTAAGGCTTCCGAATCTTATATTGTTTTCTGGCAATAACAATTCATATACTCTGTGAAATTGTAATCCACGGTTAAATTTTGCTTATTCTTCAAGGAGCTCTTTAGATTAATATGGATTAGTTTTTAGATTTCCCAATATATTGAGTCAGTCGGTGTAGATCATAATCCGAAATTTGTCCAGTAAAGCTGCATAGTACGAAGGTTAAAGGATGCTGCAAGACGATCTTCACTCTGAAGTTAATTGAACACATATAGAAAGAATAAATGAATTACGCATATTCATGAAGCTGGCTTTTCATGCTTGTGGAATCTTCGACCTTATTTCGAGGAATGCGACTGTTGATCTTTCTTTTCCAAGAATTGCCATGATGAATCTTTGTTTTTTGTTACTCTTTTATATCCAACTATTTTAGGGTCAGCTGATTATCCTTTATTTCAATTCAAGAGATTAGGCTACGACGAGTGAAAATGCATTTATTTAGGAAGTCCACTTCGATTGTGTGAACACTTGTAGTATGAATACTGCAGAACCGCGCCTTGTCACTTCAGTTCTAAGAATTTTTCGGTTGCGTAACAAGAGCTGTTGCTTTCTATTATTGTAACACCTATAGAAGATATGGTAGGTTGGAATTTGTTGACGATTCCAATGTTCATATTAGCTATTTTTAGACTTGCTCCCACTAAAAGACTTTTTTGCAAGTGATAATGGAATACCCACATGGAACTTCTGCTTAATGGCTGGGTTTTACTTCAGGTTCTTTTCAAGCACATGGCCCCTCGCTTCAAGTCTTCGCTAGCACAAGCATCATGCCATCAGTACTCCATTCTAATAACAAATGCCTTTCATGTCAGTTGGTGGAGCCTTATTGGTGAGAGATTGGGATTTTGCTTGTCCAACAGGTCTTTACATATCCCAACAAATGCTTGTATCCAAGATTGAGTCCGGTGGTGTTGATATAGATGTTCGTTCGTAATTCTTGAGCGTATCAACCTCATTCCTCATTTACATTCCTCAGGTGAAGCTGGTCTCTTTTCAAGGTATTGCCTTCAGTCCTTCGGTAGTTACCAAAGAAGGTGACATGAGGTTGACCCAACACCTCCATAAAGCCGAAAGCTTGATGGCAGGAAAAGTTGGAAGTGGAGTAAAAAGAAAATGCCCACATGATGATTCATAAATGTACTGTTCATGACTACTGAATGATTCTCACAGGACAATTCCATTATTTTTCAGGAAGAGACTCCTCGTTCCTCTTTGATTGGCACCATATTATACCAATCATAACACAATACAATATATGATCTCTTCCCCACTTGTAAAAGCACTTATTTTCGGACACCGCCGCTTGCGGAGGTCAATGGTATCTCTCAACTTTATAGATGTTTTTGGGTCCCAAATGATCCACTTAACACTGTTTTTGGTCATTCATTCAGGTGATTCACACATCTCTGCATAACCTTTTTCATTTGCTCAACTTATTGTATAAATTCCACTACATGTCTTTGTCAGTTGGATTTGCAAGTTGTGTTGATTTTGTGGTGAGAAGTTCAAGGCCTATGGTGTGATCATTTACCTTTGCAGTTGGTACTTAAAATTGCCAACTGCCCTTCTGTACTGGGTGCACTATAATGCCCGAAAAATGGTCATATCCTGAACTAACAACAGGCCCACGTTGGTGAATTGACAATTTACACTTGCTGTCTTAAGTTGAGAATCAATCGCACGTTATAGTCAGGAAATCCTCCAAAAACCAGGGTTCAAATGAAAGAAATGTAGGATGCAGTCCATAGGATACAATATAAACTTCAAGCTTAAGAACGCAGAATCCCCAGTCAGCTTACTGATGGGTGAGGCGTTACCACCTCTTTTGGCACTGTGATGAAGTTTTTTAAGTGATGCACAACATTACAAATGAACAGGCTTACAGTGGTTTCTAGTCTTACGTAAGTATATAACAAAAACAAATAAAAAAATACTAAGAACTTGAGACCAGAGCTTTAGTTAAGCATATTCTGAAAAGATTCATTCTTTTACCATAAAGTATTGAAATTACTAATTAGTGATCTTTTTAACCTTGGTTTCCTGTTATGTTTTGTTCTTGTTGTATGCTTTTACTTTAGATAAAGCTCAAAGCCCATATTTCTGAAACTTGTAAACTTTTTTCTCCTCTGACTTGCAGTGAGTGACGATAACAATTAAGGGGAAAAAGAGAAGAAGGTAAAAGAACAGACTCTTCCTTCTTCTGTGTTCCTACCAGAGTTAGAGCATTAAACGAAACAAGAGGAGTGGGCCGCTCTGCTGCAAAATACTACTACCACTAAAGACTACCACTAGTCCTGGGTTGTCATCAATCTATTCAAAGTCCCACCCACCCACCAAGAACCTGAACCACCACCATACCCTATTCCCATTCCCCTTCTCCTTCTTCTTATTATTATTATCAATTGATTTGATCTTTGAGCCTTTCACTTTTACTTCTACCATGCTCTTCTTCTTAAGAAAAGAAAAATCTTGATGCAGAATCTCAACAGTCCCCTGCCCAAGTAAGATTCTTTTGCTGGTTTTCACCACCATTTCCATAAGTTCTCCAAGTTATCGTTGTTGACGTCATCATGGGCCTTTCTTGAAGTGGACCCCAATCCACGGCAATTGCTCCGCCATCCAATCCCAATACACCGTCTTAAATATAATCCTTGGTTTTTACCTTAAATTCTTTTTTGACATTTCCGGTGCTTTAGTTAGGTCAAATGGAGGGGACGTCGCATCCACAGATCTTATCCTCGACGATTGCTCATCTGCTTGAAATCTTGCAAGAAAGTGGCATCCGCATTCTGTTGCACACACACACACGTCTTGCAAATTAAAACATATTTCACCCACACAAAGTAATTATCATATTATGATTATCTAATACCTAAATCTCATGTGTTTACCCCACTAGACTATACCATCTTATCTTATCCACGTATTTTTTGCTCCAATGTTTATGCTTCGACGACCAAAATTAGTCAAGATTAAACTCGAGTAGCCTTGTAAATATTTACTGCTAGTAAGGATTCCATTATCTGTTGCCATTTTAAACTAGATTATACAAATCTTTTATAAATCGATCTACATAAGAAAATTGTCTTCGGACTTGATCTGAATTCATCATACGTATATGAAATTCATTGCGAGAGGGGGTAGTACTATCCTATTTAGGTCAACTAAATCAAAAGGCATTGACATTGATTTGTGTGTACGAGTTTGGATTTGGTCGGTCTGGTTTTGCGTGCCTTACTTCAACTCTCAACCTTGAACCGCCTATCATTATCATCAACTTCAAACTCTACATTTACGCATTTACCTTACTCCTATTTGCTACCCTTTTTTAAAAACTGAAGACCATCCACAGCAAATCATATAAAATCAAGTACACGTCGCATCAAAAGAGAAAGTGCAAAATATATGAAAGTGGGGGAAAAGGAGCTACTAATCAATTATGTTCCAAAATCAGCAAGGGTTGAGCTTCGTTAATTAAACGTGGGCTGTGTTCAGCCAACATGGACTCGTATGAAACCTTTTATTATTCAACTTGTAACGACCAGAAAAGAGTTAAAAGTAGAAGAAGAGGAGATAATTATATAGTATCAATGTATCATCATCATCATCTTTAGTTAATTATTTATACAATTGACTTGGTTCATTGACTTACCATGTGACCGCTGGTGTCTGTCGAAAAAGGACATTGGGACTGGAGCTGCTGCAGGGTTTGACCATGGCTCGACAAAGAGGAAACATCTGGTGTGGAAGGTTCAGAATCATCAAGCTGGCACTCCAAGTTGACACCAAATAGCCTAAGCCTTCTCTTTGAGTTATTACCTAGTGTTGTCGAGTGGTTAGCCATTGACCCTGCAATGATAATGGAATAACATGCTACTACAGTACTATAATGCAAACATACTGAAAAGACACAAACAAGATAGAAAAGGGCTGCCATCTCCAATGCCATCTTAAGCTACCAAAATGCTTTCTCTTGCTCTCTTTCCACTGGGGCAACTAGTTAATAGATTGTTGTGGTGAGATGGAACATATATATGAAAATATAGAACCAGTAGATTTAATAATTACTTCATTTGGTGATAAAGCGGATATAATCTCGACAGAGATCAAATCACTCACGCGCCAAATTTCCTGATACTACCCACATTCCTCCAAACTTATAGGAATGTGTTTGACACGCACTTTAATGCAGGTATGCAATATTTTCAAGACAAATATAACAAGACTATTCTAATACTATACCTGCATGAAGACAGTGAGGTTGGTATGGCACACAACTAGTAGTAGTAGAAACATTTGACCCATGGCCATGTCGCATACTATTACTACTAGAAGGATAAGGCTGGTGATGACAAGATGTTGATGATGATGATGAGGAGGAAGAAGAAGAATATAATCCTCTACTCCACACCGCACTGTTACTTCCCTGCACCACTACTCCGCTGCTATTATCTCCTCTCCTCCTCCATCCTATAAACAATCTATCACCGTCCCTACCAAACAACACCACATCACCAGCTTCCAGTTGCTTCTCCTTCACGTACCTGCTCCAACCCTTAGTCAACACATAGCTTTGGCTACTGTTCCAATACGAGTAGCGAAACCTCCAACACTTGCCTGACTCGTCCTCGAAACTCAGCAACAATCCCGATTCGCTCGAGTCACCGTTGAGTGGGAAGTACCTTTCAGCATGTTGTTTAGGGATGACTAGACGGTTTAGCTTCCCCACGTCGCTTGGTGTTAAGGGTTTCTCGAACATGGGCTCTTTGTCCACTACAAGCGCTTCTACTTTATGTGGATTTTGTGGTTGTCGTTGCTGCTGTTCTTCTGGGTCGACGTTGAGTTCGTGCTTGAGATTGAATTTTAAAGTTGGGTTTTGGGTAGGGAACGTGGAGTGTGGTTGCTGTGGATGGTTGTAGGGGTTAAGCCAAGTTTGGTGATGGTGATAGATATGTGGAGGGCAAGAGGAATTGGGGTGAGGGAGGTGCGAGGTGTGTGGTTTAGAGGAAGGAGTAATATTGGTTTGATTCTGTTCCATGGTGGGGTGTTGTTGCTGTTTTCCCCACCAAAGCATTTCTGGAATGTCTGTAGAAAATTGGTTCATTGACATTTGAGAGAGAGCGAGAGGAGAAAGTGATGTGTTCTGGTGATGAGTAGAGAAGAGAAGAGAAGAGAATAAATGGAAAAGAGTATATGGTGGTTGTAAAGTCTAAAGAGGCGTGAGGATTATGGGGTTTGATGTGGAACCTGTGTTTTTCTGTATCTATGTGTAGGAACTGTTTGATATGTATAGGTTTTGCTTCTCAATCTCAGGTCTTGGGACATTTATGACATTGCATAAGTGGGCTGTGTCATGTACTCGTGTGTGTGTGTGTGAGAGAGAGAGAGAGAGAGAAGAGGGGCTGAGGGTTTTCGTTCGCAAGTACGAGAGTCCTTTAAGGTTTTGCGTGCTGAAAGCAAAAGAACTCAGTCATTATTATCAGTGCAATTTAAAGACATTTCTGCGTTCCAAAATAATGAAATGACAATCTCTCCGGTACTTTAAAAAATCGGCATGGTATACTTGTGGTGTATATCGTATGTGTATACAACAGGTCATTACTAACATGTATAATAGATGAACTTTGAGAATGAAAAAGATTCAATGGAGTGAGGGTGAATACAATTAAATTATACATTGAGTTTGATGTATTATTAATTAAATGTTCTATGTTGCTATTAGAAGCATCCCATGTTACTGCATTGGCAAACAAATCTAAGAGTGGGACCAAACCCCCTGACGTACTCCTAATCTGTTTTCCCATCCAACGGCTTGCTTACCACTTTGTTTTTTCGTTTGCATATGATATACTCATTCATTCACTCAGCACATGCAAAATCTTACGCTTCTGCTTCTATATAACATCTCCTAAAACATTTTCCTATCTACTCCTTCTAACTTTTCACCCTTGCCTGTTATGATCGCTCTCTGTCTATCAAATATCTGAAATATGTGTTGAACAATATAGAGGGTCTGGGTGGTCCTTGTATTTCATTATTTAACATCAAGAAAAAGAGTAAAGATAAGATTCCATCAAAGTTTGAGGCTTGATTGAGTATGGGACTTTGAACTTTTCTTTTTCTTTCTCTCATTATAATAAGCTCCTCACACTAGATGAAATGGTGGGTGGTCCTTCACTTTGTTTTTGCAAGGTTCCAAAACTAAGTGCAGGCCGCATAAGAGTTAAGGATAAACTAGCAAGTGTCCTAGAGTTAACTAGCGTGGTTTTTCGGCTTGCCAGAGCCTATAGAGTATTTCGAGTCCATCAACTGATGAGTATTGCATAAGATTCCATCACCAGAATGCAAATTTAAAGAAGGATTATTGGTGGAGAATGGTCCTTTTTTTTGGTTTTTTGGTCACGTGCATGACAGAATTATTGATGTTTGGCCATAAGTCAAAGGGTTGGGAGCTACAGGTAGTCATCAATAAGAGTATATAAATTCAGAGAGATCGGCCCCTTGCCTTTCCAATGAGCAGAGATTGATAAATGAGATAAGGTTTGTCTCTTTTTGGTCAGTCGTGTTTGAATCCTCTCCTCACACACGCATATATCTCGCATACAAAAACAAATACATTAGTCATAAGCACTCAAGCTTACGTCTCTCTTTGCGTCTGGAATTTATATCTGACCATTATTTTAATGCTCCATGTGTCTTTTTGTATGAGTTTCAGACAAAACCCACCTCAATTTCCAGGAAGATTCAGGCACCTTTTCATCCCTGCAAATAGGTGGACTAGTTGTTAATTCGAGTACATGTTGGGGACACATAATAGAGGTTTGTTGGGTGTGTCACAAATTATAAAATACAAACAACAATTTTATATATCCATTTATAAATGCTGAACATTATATTATATAGCTGTTTTGTGTGTATGTCGCACTGTCATCATCGGGTAGCTACTTATTTGAACCATGCAATTCACCTCAATCATGGACTGATTGGACAAGTCATCTAGTCTTTAATGGAGTGGTACAAATTTCTTCTTCTTCTTATTATTATTATTATTACTATTATTACAAATTTCACTTTTAATCAAAAAGTAATTAACAAAAAGACTAAAGAAATTTAAAACATAAAAAAGGACACTTGTCAGCAATATGCATAACGAGAGTGAATATTAACTCCCACTTGCCGTACCAGCCTCACTGCAAAATGAAATGGTAGTCTAGTCTAATATCTGCGGTGAATATAGGCCAAACCAGAAACTTTGGCTCAAGGATGCGGGTTTGAACCAAGTAGAGGAATCCTTGACCATAAAGAAAATCACAAGTTGGTTGAGGAATCTGGCATGTAATCTATCGAGGGATTTCTGCTATGATGAAAAAATCTGTTTATTCTATTACAGGGAATGGGAAGAAGGCAGACCCAATGAATTAGATATTTAAGGAAAGTGTTGAGTAGTGATGATAGAGATGATGTTGCAACAAATACGAGTTTAAAATCTTCCATATCCGGAGTTCTCAATTCCCAAGCAAAACCCACCACCGACTGCCGCTGCTGCTAGGTGGTGAAGGACGGAGACTTTTTTACCGTTGTCCATAAGTCTCTTTTTCCCTTTAAAAAATGTAATCTATAGTTAAGCAAGAAGGTAAATAAGATGCAATTCCTTATTACCACAATTATTAATGAATCAGACTAATTAATTATTATGGTAACCACAATTGTGGTTACCATTAATGAATCAGACTAATTAATTGCTCCTGCAATATTCTAATACTATGACGAAATTGATTGACCTGTGAATTTTAACCAGCTATCATGCGACCTTATCAGCAATTGTTCTTAACTGTTAGCTGGATCTGAAGTTGAGATTAATTTAGATAGATTCTGCCTTCCGATTGGATCAGTTCAATGTAGAAATATAAGACATGTGGTGAAGGCCAAGAACAATGCACCATGTATAATACAAAGTGTGATACGTATCTTTACACCGTGGCCTTACGTAGATTTAATAAAGCAATCAAGTGATAAAGTACAATAATTGTTTTATGTCTCGATTCTCAGCATCTGTAGTATTCTCTGCTTATATGATTTGACAAAGGTCGGTAAGCAAGCAAAATAAGTTGATAAAATCACACCTACAAGTTGTCAATTTCTCCTGGACACATAATCAAGCCACTACCACGAATTGGCAAAGACAGGCCGATCCTGAAAAAGAGGGAAAAAGAAGATCATGAAATTGATTAGACCGATCCTGGAATTTTAACTCCTGATCCATGCCTGAGTTTAAACGCCTGAGTTAATTTACATTTTCGACGAACCCAATATAAGCACAGATACACCTTACCATGCTCGTTAATAGATATAACGCTTTTTTGCAACTTGATGTCCGTACATTTGATGTGCAAGATTTGATCTTACAGTGTTTTTTAAAGGTTTTTTTTTCTGTCTCTTGTTAAGTTCAGAAACAAGAGTAGCAAAAATCAGGATTTTCAGGAAGTCTGAAACTTTAAAAGGGCTCTTGAAGTCCGTGAGAACTTGGCATCGTCATAGTATAGAATTGCGAACATAGCATGAGAACTTGGCATCGTCAGAATATAGAATTGTGAACATACCAAAAGAACTTGCCATCCTAATATATGCTAAGTTCAATTAATCACTAAAAGGGAAATAAGATACATGTAAAACTGTAAGATTCTCATGTTGGATTAAAAAGTAAACTACTATACAGGGAATATCGTTTGTCTCAACGTGAATCCACGCTGAAATGCTGGTTCAATTTTCTTTCTTTCTTTTTTAATTTCAGGATGGTAGTCAGCTTCTATTTTATTCATCAAAGTAAACTTGTTTTTTTTTTTTTCTATCAAGAAAGATTACTTTATCAGGAGCTCCTGGCAAGTCACTTCACTCACTGTTTTAAACATCGATGTTATGCAAAGGAAATGAACGTTCCAATTTTTTCTCTCTACCAAGAGAATCCAAGATCGAACTTTACTAATTGTAGTGCCAAATACTTACAGTGATGGGTTTAACTCACCTGTTCTAACTATTCTTACCATATTTTATGAGCATCTATTTATTCAAATTTTCTAAATATCATTTATTGAATAAATAAATGTTCATAAAAGAGGTAAAAATGGGATAATATTCATGATAATACAAGTCAAATCAATACATTTAAAGCTCAAAGGTTTTTTTCTATTTTGTCTCGCTTCATGAAGCATGAGATGCGTATAATCAATCTTCCAATAAGTTGGAAAGCAATCGAGAGTTTCTTTAGGAGCAATGAAATATTATCACTGGGGCACACCCAAAAGAAAAAATTTACAAAGATGGGAGCTTTAATGTGGGGACCTAGGGTTGAGTCTAATCATGGAGCCGATATCTTAGACCAAATACTAGTCAGGTCCAAAATAAGCACTTGCTTTTATATATATACATATATATACATATGCTTTTGTCCTTCCATAATAACACTATTATCCACATGTTTACTTGAAGACAATGTGTATTTAATCATGAGGGGGGCAGAGTATAGATGAAACCATTGGTTCCAAAGCCAGAATTTCCTCTGCAAACTGTAGTTTAGTCATATATTCCTGCAAAGTGCAGGTGATTTCACGGGTGACGAATAGGACTAGAAGTCAATAGCAAGAAGAACAAAAATAATTGAGCACCATATAGTTACAGCAGCCCAATCATACTCAAGCAGCATGCATATGATGGCTCCAATATTGCCATTTTCGCACGCTTTGCTGAACATGGAAGTCTGAAATAGAATCCATACGAGGCGGTTGTTTGAACAAATTTGTATACTAGTTGATGCACTAAAGGCAATCATGATGTATAAAGAGAAAGACCATCAAAATTATCATCCAAAAGTAATTTTTCATTATCATTTTTTAAGCTATTAAAGTTATATTTGGAAACTTAAGATCTGGATAAATAATCATAGACTATTATTATCGATGTAACCTGAATAAATCAAGTGAATTAAAAAGAGATGAGATCACAAAACAATTTCCCAGGGAAGCATTGCTCGTGAGAGTCAAACAACTATTTCACATCCATAAAGCTTGGGGCTTTAATGACATGCGAGATTGTACAGAAAAGCCAGATGTGTGGAAGAGACCACGCCTTCTCTTTTTTTCACTGCCAGATTTGGCTTCACGAAATCATCAAGCAAAAAGCAAGCGTGGGCTCATGTAATCAGGCTGGAAGGGCCCCACCAGATCCAAAATTTCAACGTTGGGAAAGTGGACCCACAGTTTTTATTTTACATTTTTTCACTTTTGACAAGAGTCTCTTCAGGCTCCAGCATTTCCCTTTTATACACTAGACGACGTCATGCTTTGCTTCATCTTTGAATACACGGAGGAGCAGATAGCGACGGCGGGTGGGTGATTGACATGTGGCGTCTGCGGTGTAGGACTATGGGGGGTAGGATAGTGGGCGGTGGCTGGTAGGACGCGGTGGTGGTGATAGATGGGAGACAAATAACGGAAGGTGTAAGTATGATTGGACCCCATTTGCTGTGGAATACTGGAATTTGGAAAAGCAAAACTATTTACTTGCCCTGCACAGGAGCCAGGAGGGCGGGTGATCTGCTTACCTTTCAAATTCTTGATCACTTTCAGGTCATGATTCGTATTCGGAAACAGCAGCAAGTGATGACTTTGTTTGATATTGAAAACCATGATTTGATGAGAATGGCTCATAAGTCTTAAACATCGGAGCTATCAATTCAATCCCAACAAATCTTCCTTTAACGTCACGTACTTCCGAATTTCAACTATTATGAAGAAGAGCTCTTTTAAATAATAATACAAATTAGTTACACTAAGTCCCTCTGTAATGTTAATTTTTAATTACATGGATTAAATTTTAAAAAATAACTTTTTTTATATATAATTTATTAACTAATCAAACAAATTCTTTTAAATATTTTAAATTCAAATTGCATTTGTCCATGAACTTCCACTTTCCAAAACGTCTTCTTCTCAATCCCCAAGTCTAGATTGTTGATTGACCTGTCTCATCTATTCGCCTAACTTGCTGCATGCTTTATACTTTACCAGTGAAAAGATAGGTAAACATATCAGCAAGCCACTCATTTCTATACCCAACATAATATCAAATCAGAGACAACCCAAGCTTAGTGACGACGTCGCCTTCTAAACTTGACTAGGCCGTCCTAATTAGGAAGCTACCGCATCTCCAAGTTTGCGTTGCAGCACTAGCCGGTTCAAAGACACCGCTTTTGGGCGTGGTTAATGCCTTAACGACTGACCTTTCGATTAAAGTTTCAATGTATAGAAAGGAAGTGCTATCAAGTGGGCTATGTGTGGTTACATTAAATGCAACTGCCAAGTTTTACTTGACATCGTAAGGACTTGAATTTCAGTTCATATTCATTCTTGAGTAAAGACATGGAGTTTTGCAAATTCTTTCGACGAGTAGCTGTCGCACAAATTACTGATTAGAATAACTTTTGCACTTTTTCTTCTGCTTATATTAGCAGAAGACCTTTTCATAAAAATCACATCAGCTTTTAGCTATGAATGAACACATGTCAACCACCAGTACGAAAGTAGCTTTCTTTCGCAGCAACAAAATTCAACATTGTATACCTATTTCATGGTCTTGTATGCGGCCAGCAAATTCTTCTCATTTCTCCAACTTATTTTAATTTTATGTTTAGCTCATATATAAACTTTGTGTATAACATCTTAATAAAAGTCGTAGTCTAACATCAAGACTTGCAAAACCCAATATGAAGATAGCCCACCACATCTACACGCCTACATTATGAAACAAGTCAATCTAGGATTTGCCGTATGATACGAAAAACTTTTTAATGAAAAGAGAACCATAAAACTAAGGCTAAAATTGGGATTTCATCTGCAATTGGACATTAAATTCACCGAATTAGATGCTGACTTTGTCAATTTGTAGTTGTGTCACTTTGTCAATTTGTAGTTGTGTCACTAACTCATTGGATTGAGCTAACTCAACATGTTGATATGATGATGGGGTAGCTGACCCCATACTAACAAAATAATATTTGTACGATGATCTGAATTTCTTGCTAGCTATAAGTTGTTTTATGTTTGATATTGCCGCGCAAGATTGTAAATAAATAAATAAATAAATAATATTATTAGTATTAATAATAATAATTATTATTATTGTTAATATTATGCAAAAACAACTATTATTATGATTTTCCTGCATGTTGTTATTACTATTATCATTTTCCTATTCAACATTATCACCACATCATTATCATCATTATTATTATTAATCTCTTATTTATTATTACTATTACTTTTTTAGTACTTTATTTTTTATTTTTATTTTTACTTTCATTTTATTTATTTCAATTTTTTTGAATATTTTGAAAATAACTTCTTTACCGGTTAGAAATAAGACTATGTACACTTGACACTCGCAAACTCCACATTAGCATAATTTTGTCTCACTAAATCATTGTTGTTTGTATTGACATGCCAGATTATAAAATATTAACTTAAAGGACTTCTTAAAAATGATATAAATATTTTAGATTAAAATAAGAACATTGAAACAAGCATTGAGCTTAAAATAAAGTAGTTAGACTTTACTTTTTTTTCTGTGTCATGAAGAGTGAAAATTTTGGCTAAGAAAGAAATTGAGTAGTGAGATGGAGAATTAACTGTTCCACATGAAGATCGAAAATGGCCATAATCTACAAATGAGATTTGAAATGAAAACATAAGTAACTTGGTGGACATTTTGGAATGGGCAATATATTTCTGTTGGTGAGCCCATCCTCCTCCTAAAGCTAAGCCCAATTGGGAGATTTAAAGTTCTTTTTAGTGTGTGTAAGCCCACATCCTGCCATATATAAAAATGAAAACGATCTTTTTCCAATTTGGTTGGAACAGACAGGTGAGTCACTATGCGGAGGCCAAGTCAGAGTAGTACTCCGCCAACCATGTTTCCATTATCTTAATCTCTCTTTTCCTCACGTCTTGAAGCCATTTCGGGTCTTCACTTGTTGCGAATCTCAAGTCCACATGGTGAGCCCCTGTTAGGGAATTAAACTAAAAACGCAAGTGGAGGGGGGTGCAACAAAATCTAAGTAATAATAATAAAGATTTGGTACTCACCTTCTTCTGCCACGATGGCTATTATGCTTTCTGATATATTCTGTAGTACCCTGCAGTCACCACTCACAACCATGAATGTAAAATGTATATGTATACATATTTATTTAACGTCATAGTTCATACATACCCTCCACCACTCCAAGGGTCTCTCAAGCCATTGAAGAAAATAATATTGCCTCCCGATCTCTTCAAAACCCGCTTAATGTTCTGTTTAATAGAAAAAATAATTAAAGAAATAAGGACTGAGTGAAGCGTTAGAAGAAGTCAAAAGCAGAATCATATTAGGATTATCTCTATAAGAGTTAGTTTCGTACATGAACACTAGTATGA
>JANIJH010000004.1:54238583-54251333 GCA_024520975.1 Erythroxylum areolatum | reverse complement strand
ATAATAATAAGTAGAAAATTTATAACAATAATTAATAATAATAATAACAATAGTTAATAATAATCATAACAACAATTAATAATAATAATAATAATAATAATAATAATAATAATAATAATATAACAACAACAACAACAATAATAATAATAATGAGTTTAATAATAAAATTAAGAATAAAAAATTGATAAATTTAATAATAAGTAGAAAATTAATAAAAATATTTAATAATAATAAGAATAATAAAGTTAATAATAATAATAATTACTTATGTGGGGGGGGGGAATTTCTGAAAGTTGCTTATGTGTTTTGTTTATGTTACAGGAACAAAAAATCTTGTCCTATAGTTTTGGAAGGAACAAAAAATTTATGTTTTGTAATTTGGGGTCAAAACAAAAATAAGTTAGGTCAGCAATCAAACATTGCAAGGCACTTGATTTTTGTGTTTTGTTATCTGTCTCTATCGACGGAGATAGTAACCATACACTACGTTATAGTTAATAAGGTTTTGAGAGAGAGAGATTTGTGAGCTTGAAATTCTCATTCTTTCTTTACCTTACATTCTCAATATATGCACTAAGTAAACTATCTTTGTAGAATAATATCTCTACGATAATAACCACCTAACATATACAATACATCCTAATGCTCCCTTCAAGTTAGAGTGTATATGTCATAGATGCCTAACTTGTGTAGGAAAAATTGAAATTGATGCTTACTAAAGGCCTTGGTAAGGATATTAGTAAGAAGAACAAACATGTGAGGTAATAATAAGTCCTTGCTAAATCTACTCACAAATAGTGACAATTGATTTTGATGTGTTAGCTAAGTTCGTGAAAAACTAAGTTAATAACAATGTATAATGCTGCTTGAATAGCACAGAAAAGCCAAATTTGGTTGCTAATGTAGGATTCCAAAGTACATAGTAGTGAATTAAGCTATACAAGCTTATAAGTAGTAGCTATGTAGCTATACTCAGCCTCCACTGATGAACAAGACAAATTGTTTAGTTTCTTTGTCTTCTAGGAAATAATAGGACCACGACCAAGTATGACGTAATAACCAATTAAAGACCAACGAGTCACCTGACAACTTCTTTAATCAAAATCATAAAAAGCATAAAGTTGGAAATCATTATCAATAAGAAGAAAAATGCCTTGGCCAGGATGAACCTTTAAATATGCATTAGGGCATCCATATGTGCTTGAAGAGGAAATTGTATGAACCGTAGAATTGAGGTCAAGGAGTGCTATAATTCCTATAATGATCAGGATCACAAATAAATTGACTTGTAGTAAGAGAGAGCTTATGATTTTATTCAATGAGAAAATCAACAAGTTTGACTCCTAAGACGCTACACTCAGCAAGAATAGACATCATATATTTCCATTGACTCAAGACCATGCTCTTAGGACGGTGAGCTACCTTATTTCTTAGAAAGTATTTTATAAGGCCTAAGTCGTTCAAATGATAGCAACGATGAAAACGTTGCTTGAATTCAATGAGAGTCGTATAGTTACTTCTTGTGAAAATTAAATCATCAACATAGACAAGAGCATACAATAGGTGCATGCAGATCTATCCATAAAGATCCTCATAGAGAAATACATTGTTAACATTCATTTGGTGAATTTTCCAACCCCAAGTAACAATAATAGTAAGAAAATTATAGATGTTCATCATCTTAGCAATAGGGGAAAAAGTCCCAAAATAATTAATGCCAACAACCTAAGTATTGCTGAAAATAACCAAGCAAGTTTTTAACGTTCAATAGTGCCATCTGAGTTGCATTTGATCTTATAAACCCATTTGCAACCAATTGCTTTCTTGCCAAGAGGGGGATTCTTAATTATTTAAGTTCTATTACATTCTAAGGCATCAATTTCAGCAGACATGGCGATACACCAACCATAAGCATTCACAACGTCTTTATAAGAAGTAGGATCATAATCTGCAGTAACAGTTGCAAGGAACAATTTGTGTGCTCAGGAAATTAGTGCAAATCATATAATTAGTTATAAGATAAGGCATACCTAAGGACCCATAAGGAGAAGATGAGACGAGAGAGGGGTTTATATAGAATCCTGTGTTGCAAACATAATCTTGCAAGCAAGTGAGGGCCTTCTGAGTACGCTACTATCATTCAAAGGTAGTATCAAACTGAACAATAGAAGGTTCATTAGTGGAAATTACATTACTAGGAGTTGTTGCTTCATCCAAATCCCCCATACTACATTCATATCAATAGTCGTCAGACTCCCCTTGTCTAGATGTTGTAGGCTAGAAGCAAATTTCTTACGGGAATATTTTGAAAGAGAGGTTTAAGAAGACGATTAGGATGAAGGAGAGGTTGGCATAGTTAAAGTCTTAACCAGAGAAGAGGTCCAGTCATCAACAAAATTGAAGGCATGAGAAGGTAAGATATTAGATTATATGGGTTGGGTTTCAACAAGTTCTAGCACTGGAAATTGAGACTTGACAAGGTGACATCTCGAGACATAAAATTTACAACTTTTATCTAAGTAGTATATTTATCACTTCTTCTTCCACTGAGGGAAACCTTGAAAAACAAAATTTACACCTTTTATCTAAGTAGTATATTTATCACTTCTTCTTCCACTGAGGGTAACCTTGAAAAACACACTTATGAGCAAGAGATGCAAACTTGGTATATATTATATATATTAGGTAGTTATTATCATATAGATATTTTATGAGATATTGTAAGTGAGATTTATTATAAAAAATTATATACATGATATGTATATTAAGATTGTACAAAAAGGAAGGATGAGAATTTCCAACTCACAGATTTCTCTATTAATCTGAAAAGAGTAAGAAATGGTGCACTTATCTTAGAGAACCAATTTTGTTTTATGTCAAAGAAGTTCACAACAACTGCTTTACACCTCTTTATATGATTAATGGAATATTATAAGGACATATAAAGGGACATACATATGGTTTTCATTAAATTAGAAAAGGCTTATGATAGGAAACTTAGGGAAGTCATGTGAAGATATTTAAAGGCAGAGGGAGTTCTTATGACCTATATGAAGACTTATTAGGGATATGTATAAAGGTGTTAATATTAGAGTAAGGACGATGAGAGGAGATATAAAGCAGTTTTCTATTAATATCATACTACATCAAGGATCCTCATTGAGCTCCTTCCTGTTTGTAATAGTTATGGATGAACTGACTAAGAATATTCAAGTGGATCTGCCTTGGTATATATTGTTTGTTGATGACAATGTTTTGGTGGATGAAAAAAAGAGAGGGTGTTAATGTCAAGCTAGAATTTTAGAGAGATACGCTTAAGTTAAAGGGATTTAAGTTGAGCAAGACTAAGACTGAGTATCTAAAGTACAACTTTTCAGGTCACAAGGCTACATACAGTGTGGACATAAAGATTAGTTTAAAATTTATACCACAAAAGATTATTTTAAGTACTTTGGATCTATCATATAAAACAATAGCGAGACAGATGATGGCATAGTTTACTATATCAAATCTGGGACACTTATATGGAGGGTTGGATAAGGAGTTTTATGTGACAAGAAGATATCATTTAAGTTAAAAGGTAAAATTGACAATTAGGCTGACTATGTTTTATGGGACAGAGTGTTAGCCTATCAAATAAGTGCATATTTATAAGTTAACGGTAGTAAAGATGAGAATGCTCCATTGGTTGTACAATTTTATAACAAGAGATAAGGTCAAGAATGCAGTAATAAGAGACAAATTGAGGTAGCTAACATTGATGGTAAGTTAAGAGAGACAAGACTTAAGTAATTTGAACATGTTAAAAGGAGACATCTCTACGCTTCAATAAAAAGATGCAAAAAGATTATACTTAGAGACTATAAGAGAAGAAGAGAAAGATCCAAGAAGAATTGGGGGAGGTGATCAAGTATAATATGACTCTGCTAAAACTTACCGAGTACTTGGCCCTTGATAAGAAATTTTGACAAATTAGGATAGGGGTAGCGGATCTTACATAAAGAGGCTATTATCTTTTCATAAATGTGTCTGTTTGTTTTTATAGGCCTTTTGAACTTTTCCTTCTTTTTTCTTCATTTCTTATGTCTTGTAATTATATTGAATGCTTATTTATGTAGTATTCACCTTTTAGTTATTTTATTTATTTATTTCATATTTATTTTACTTTTTTCTCCTTTAATTTCATGTTTATTCTATTTAATTATTTGTTTTCATTGTTACCTATTTATTTATTACTTACTTTATATTTATATTTATTTTGATTTTGAAATTATTTATTTTAATATCTACTTTTACTTTTATTTATTTATGCCATTATTTATTTATGTATTTAGTTATTTTTTCCTCTTCAATTCATTTTCAAAATTTTTCTTTCTTTTTTATGGATATATTAGAAACAACCTTTTTATTAGTTAATAGGTAAGACTGCATACTACTAGACGTCATGAAGCTCCATATTTCCACAGGATTTCTACTAGGCATTATTGTTGTGGTTATTATTTTTATTTAAATCTCTCTCTCAATCTCTTTTCATGGTATTAAAGCCAGGTTTTCCACCTAGCCTCTAGTTATGCAAACAATATTATATCTTGTTTGATTTAGTTTATTCAGTCTTTATCATTTGGCTATAGCAGGAGGGAATAAGCTAATCGATCAATCATCTCCTCTCTGTCTTCATTCATTTAATGACTCCTTACTTCCCAAATTCTCAAAGGTGAATCAAAATTAAATATAGGGGAGAAGTCCATTTGTTTAGAGCTCATATTGAAGGAAAAATTAGGTCCCGTGGATTGTGCTATACCTAATCCTAAACATGAGAAACTTTTAAACCAATGGGAAATGTTCAACTTAATGATAGTCTTATGGATCCTTAATTCTATTGATCTAAAAATAAAGAGAAGTGTTGGATTTATTTAGAATTCCTA
This sequence comes from Erythroxylum areolatum, assembly GCA_024520975.1. NCBI lineage: Eukaryota > Viridiplantae > Streptophyta > Magnoliopsida > Malpighiales > Erythroxylaceae > Erythroxylum > Erythroxylum areolatum. Next base: position 54,246,408 of record JANIJH010000004.1, on the reverse strand, counting down.
GCAATTGTGGAACGAACTTTGAGAGCAATATTCAACCAAGAATGGAATGAATGTTTTTCAATTTAAAATAACATAGTGTTGCAGAAGCAGCCCAAACTCTTTGTCATTAAGTATTTTACACAATTGAAAGGTACGTGGAATGAACATGATAATCAGGATGATCTCCCAAAATGTTCCTATGGTAAATGCTATTATAATGTGAATAAGAAAATTATTAATAAACATGAGAGATATAAGACTTCTAAATTTTTGATAGGCCTTGATGCTACTACATTTGGGACTACAAGAGCCTAAATATTAGGTAGATAACCTTTGTCCTTAATGGACAAGATTTATTCGATGGTGTTACAAAAAGAACGACATAAGGTATTGGTACGAAGCAAGGACAACCAATCAGAGGTCATAATCTTTCAATTTAAGCCTCGACTAAGTTGTCATTAACTTGTCGAGCCACATGTACATCTGATGCATTCTTGAGTCAAATAGTAGGACAAGAGCGTCTGTTTTGCACTTATTACAACATACTTGGTCATGGAATTTTTTCCCATTATCAACTTAATGGTTATTTAAATCACTAAGGACAATCCTTTTATAGAAGAGGATGCAATGTAAGCAATGGTTTTGGACTAAGAAATGGTGGACAAAAGATGTAGTAAGTTACAATAGTCCATGTCACATTAGGCAGCAACACATTTCCCCTCAAGTCATTGATAATAAATGAGAAAATTGTTAGGAGACAAATTCACAGTTCTCTAAAAAAATTACCAAATATTAACGACAAGAAAGAACTTTTCTTTTCGTAGCAACAAAAAAATATAAGAAGAAACTAAACAATGAAACAAACACTAAGTTTTAACATAGAAAACCCTCTAATGTAGAGGAAAAAATGAGATAAACCGATAAATAAATCCACTAAACTTAATAAGGATTTACAAGAAAAGTTGATCTCTCACTTCTACAATAACAAGTTATCTCATAAAGTTTCAGGATTGAAACTTAAGTTGATTTCACAATTAACAATTACTTAAACCAATCCCCAAAACAATCAAACAAGGATGAGAATATAACCCTCTTTGGCCTCTCTTAGTTTTTCCTTATTTTTGGACATTATGACCGCACTCTCTACCTCTATTCTCCTGGAGTAAGGCTTAAATAAGCTATTTATAAACATCTCTTTGCTTTACAATTCAAAATACTAATTGAATTGAATTAACTAGATTACTTCTATACTTATTTGATTACATCACACTAGCTAATTAGATGACACTCTCATCCAAAAAGGACTCTATTTGAAATGATTTATCTACATAATAACTAACAAGATAAGAGATTACATTTAACTAGGAATGATACATTTATATCCATAAAAGACTCTCCTATCTTCAGATGATCCTCCCATATAGCCTTTATCTTTTAAAGCTGATGTATATCTACTGTGATCTTATCCACCACATTATCTAAGATCATTTCTTGTTCTTTATCTATTAATGATGAGTTATCTAAGCCTAAAGCCTTTTATAGCACACTAGTATATAGTCTCCACACATAATCATGTATCTTCACACCTTTATAGAGATTTACACGGTTGATCTACATGGTTATGTAAGTCAAGACACGAAACATAAAGTCATCTACGATCACTAAAAAACTCAAAATATGGCTAGACACTTAATGGGGAACAAAAGATGCAGCAAGTTACAACAATCTATATCATATTAAGTAGCAGCACATCTTTTCCTCAAGTCACCTATAATGAACTTGATCGAAATAGGTTGCCTATGCTTATTAATGAAATGTGACAAAAACTTATAATTGCACCGGAGAATTGAAGTATTATCTCCTATAAAATCTTTATTAAAATAATTACCTAATATATGCAATTCATCTTAATAGTAACATACAATGCTATATATGCTCAATAATAAACAATACATATCTAGGTGATTATCTAAAATATTTCAACCACTATCACAAACAATTTCTAGAAGGAAGTCAAGATCTTTGGTTCATATAATTTTTACATTATCCTCTTTCATTTGATATAATCAAAGTATCATAATGTGTATTGCCTTTTTATTACATATTTGGAGTCTTTTAATAATGGGTTAACTGTAAAAAAAAGCCCAAACTTTCGTCAAATTTTCAATTATAATCTGAACTTTAAAAATTAACAATAAAATGCTCTATTGTTTTTCCGATGCCCTCAGTCATTGTTTGTTCTTCTAACGTCCAAAACTACTATCGCATTACAGTGTGTTGCATCAGTAAGGTCATCGGTGCTGTGTAATATGATTTAGGTCATTTTTAAACTTAACGAAAACGTTAACGTCGGGTTATAATTGAAAAAATTGAAAGTTTGAGCATTTTATTGTTATTTTATAAAGTTCGAGCTAGAATTGAAAAATTAAAAGTTTAGGTATTTTATTACTACTTTTTAAAATTTGGATTATAATTGAAAAATTGAAAAAAGTTTGAGCTTCTTTTATGTAACTAACCCTTTAATAATTCCTTTACATAACCAAATCTTAATTAAATATATTTTAATTAATTTTCTTTACATATAATAAAAAATATTCTTGTAATTTAAACATGCGACAAGTAAAATTTTTTGAAATAAAAATTTATTATTTTCATTAAAATATATGAAATAATATTGTCATATTATTCAATTAACTATATATACTTTAATGAATTAAAATATTATAAATAATTAAGTCTTAACAATATTATCTTAATCCCTGCAAACTGCATTGTTAAAAGTATATTCCTAGAAGCAAGTTTCCCTCGTCCTCCTATCCAAAGCATTCGGGCAATATATTTACTCTTCCACAAAGCGAAGCTCAATAAACTAAACTAAAACTGTCGTATCGAAGTTACTCGATGCAAATTTAATTTGATGTTAGAAAATTAAGAATACTTTGCCATCTAAATTAAAGTTTTCTTTGACCATTCGATGAATATTTCTTTCTAGTGTAGATGGAGAATAGAGTAAACATGTTTTGGATAAATAAGCATACCCAACATTTAAATAATATTTTTAAGTAAGTTATTAATAAGTTAATTATTTAAAACTTATAAATATAATATATCTTTATTTTATTTTTTATATTATTAAAATAAAAATAGTCTTATCATAACTTAGTATTTGTGATCTTTAAATTAATAAACAAATGAAATGAATACTGCCGAGACCCCCATTCAAATTTCACCGACTTGGTTATGTATGTCGCTTGGAAAAATGTATACTGTTACTCAATTTGCCGATGGGTCCAACAAGAGTCAAGACCTAAACTCCCAACTCCAGATATTCCGACATCACAAGTCAGAATGTCGCAGGTCAGAAAATGTCCACTCAAAGCAGCGAAAAGCCCAAACATCCCTACAAGGCTACACCACCTGATCATCCTACAACGGAGACTGGTCAAACACTGATCACACACACCAACTCCTTTTATTGGTCCCTCACGACGGCATCCACTTTTCCAACCCGCAGGGGATCATTCCTCTTTCTCTTTATACCCAAACTTGGCTTAGAGTATTTGACTATAGTCTGTATCGAATCAAAACATCGCAACACTTCTGAAACTAGTAGTGGAAGCCATCAAAACATCCAAAAAGCTCTCAAATTTGTATCTTTTAGTCTTCCCTCTCTCTCTCTTTGATTTCATTCTCTCTGTCTTTCCCTTTCCCTTTCCCTTTTCCCAATTCAAATTAGACCTTCAGTTTCAAATAATCCCATTTTCAGGCATACCGAAAAGAATAGCACCATCATGAGCAAAACCAAAACTTGGGGTTTAGTTTACGTGGTTAAGATTAGATTTTTAGTTCATCGAGAGTAGAGAACAGTGGTTTCTATTGTTACTTCAGTGGGTGAGATCTGTGGAAGAGTAAAGTTGCGAGCTTTTGATAATGCCAAGGCATAGTAGAACTGGGATTGATGAGTTGCTTCCTGGGAAAATCCGAAAACGAGGTTGTTCCTCATCGGCTTCGTCCTCGTCGTCGATAATTCAGAATTACAGGTTCAAAAGGGCGATTCTAGTGGGGAAGAGCGGTGGATCTGGTACGCCTGTGCCGACGTGGAAGCTGATGGGGACTATACGGACGCCATCATCGGCGTTGCGGGCCGTTGAGTCGCCGAAATATGCGCCGTCGTTGAACGGCGGAAAGGGTAAGCAGCAGCAGCTGCTGCAACAGCCGGTGTCGGCAAGGAAGCTGGCGGCGACGCTGTGGGAGATGAATGAGATGCCTTCACCGAAGATGAAGGAGGAAGGGATGAGAGGGTTAGATGAGAGGAGGTTGAGGAGAGAGGCTAGGGCTAGAGAAAGAACGAGATCGGTGAATTCAGGTTCTTTGCCTCCTCATTTGTCTGATCCGTCTCATAGTCCTGTCTCTGAGGTGGGTTTGATTATCTTTTTCTTGTTATTGATGTTTGGTCTGGTGTGCAGTTCGTGGTCATGGATCAATTGTAACGTTGTTGTACTGCTGTGTGACAATTTGTGTTTGTTTTGTACTATTGGTGTTTCCAATTGTCTTGTTTGCTGACGCTCCTTAGTTTTGAAAATTGTGTTTCCTTGATAAATTTATTGATTCAATGCGTTTCCTTAATATACTTAGTCTTGGATGTAAATACACATGGTGCCATATTGTATTTGTAAATTATCGTATTCTGAGTAGCATGTGAATTGGAATATTTAGTTGGTATTTAAAGCTTGAAGCTGTTGCCACTAAATACAAGTTAACTTTTTGCATTCTAGTTTGTGTTAGTTTATGCTATTAGTCTCCGAAGTAGCTTTTCTTTGTCTGGTAAGGATATTTAGCCATGGAATCATAAGCTGTGATGGTTTGGATTAATGAACTGAGTGACAATTGTGTTAGGTTTGGCATTGTTAGTTTATCTAATGTTTCATTTGTTTCTTGACTTCATTAAGTTTTGAAATTATGTTTGCATATTTATTTTCTTTTATTTGAAATGAAGTTAAGCCATTAGAACTCCTTCTCATATATATATTTTTTTCTAGAGGATTGATCGATCTGGAACGGGAAGTCGCCATAGAAGAGTGCCTTCTAACTCCCAAAGGCTTAGGCTTCTGGATAATACTGTTGGAGCTTTTGACTCCATTAGCAATGGAAGCTTAATGGAGGTACACTAGATCTAAATGGACTTGGAGTTTCATGGCCCCAGCTTCTTAAAAAATGTTCCTATTTTCTATTCTTTCAAAGAGTAAAAACTCTTGGCTTCTTACATCTGTACTCTTCTTTTATTCCTCTGTGTTTTGACTTATTGGAAAATTGAATTAATATTCTCGTTTATACATAATCAAGCAAAATAATTATGAAGTTCGTGTTTCCATTTATATGTTCATAGTCGGGGACTTGACTCTGAAATTCCTAAAGCTTTTCCAAAGGATGACAGTTACATGAATTTTCAATGTAATTTTAGTATATGACCCAAGAAAAGTATAAGAAGGTAACTTGTTTTAAGTAATTTCTCCATGATTCTGTGTTCTGTCTCTAGAAATTATTTTCTTTCTGAAAATTGCATTTAATCGCACCCTTTTATTGTGTAACACACTGATCAGATTACCTTTCATTGTTATTATTTGAATATTGTGCATTTTTATCGCTTCATCTTCTTCTTCTTCTTTCACATGAGTTCTTCCCTTCTATACATTAGATCTTTGGTTTTTTTTTCTCTGTATGTCTTATTATACCTTTCCTTACATTCTTTATGGGGGAAAGTTGACCTTCCTTTTCCCATGTTGTCTTCCCACCTGCATGCGTTTGAGTGGAATTACAAGATGTTAATGCTTATTTTTAAATATTACTGTGGAGACGTGGATGTATTCATTGTCAGTATCTTTGGTTGTTTGACTTACCTTTGCCATAATTATGCAGATTGAGACAAGATCTCGAGCACAAACTCCTTCTGGGTCTAGTATTGGGGTTAAGAATCGGTTGAAGGATGTCAGTAATGCTCTGACTACATCCAAAGAACTGCTGAAAATCATCAACCGTGTATGGGGTACTGAGGATCGGCCTCCCTCCAGCTTATCTCTTATCTCTGCCTTGCATGCAGAGCTTGAAAGAGCTCGTTTGCAGGTTAATCATCTTATCCAGGAGCAGCGGTCAGATCAAAATGAGATTAACTATCTGATGAAGTGCTTTGCTGAGGAAAAGGCAGCATGGAAAAACAAAGAACAAAAAGTGGTTGAGACTGCTATTGAATCTATTGCTAGAGAACTTGAGGTAGAAAAGAAGCTAAGAAGACGGTTTGAAAGCCTGAATAAGAAGCTTGGCAAGGAATTAGCTGAAACTAAGTCTTCACTGGTGAAGGCTGTGAGAGAACTTGAGAACGAGAAAAGAGAGAGAGTTGTAATTGAGCAAGTATGCGATGAATTAGTGCATGATATAGGTGAAGACAAAGCCGAAGTTGAAGAATTAAAGAGAGAATCAGCAAAACTTTGTGAAGAGGTTGAAAAAGAAAGGGAGATGATGCAGTTGGCTGATGTGTTACGTGAAGAACAAGTCCAAATGAAACTTTGTGATGCTAAATATCATCTTGAGGAGAGAAATGCTGCTGTTGACAAGCTCAGGAGTCAACTTGAAGCTTTTCTGGGAACAAAAAGAACCAAAGAAAAAGGGCGCAGTTCTTTCAATCATCTAAATGATGAAGAGGTTGCATCTTATTTAAATAAAGCTCGCATGATTTCTCAAAGGCACGATGCTATTCTGGAGGATGGAGAAGTGGAAGATGGGTTGGAATGTGAGGAAGACATAGCAGAAAATGATCTTCATTCCATAGAATTGAATGCAGATAACCATGGTAAGAGCTATAAGTGGACATATCCTTCTGGCACCCCTCGTGATTCAGTGAATGTAGCAATTGATCAAGAAACCAAAGGGAGGAAGTCCACGTCTGGTAAAGTATCTAGGAGAAGTACTTCTCTTCAGAGGAGCATATCAGAGGGAGTTGACTTGGGCATTTCAAATGAGAGGCGCCCAAGTTCAGGAGATGGGCTAGATTGGGGAAGACTTTCTGAGCTTGAGAGGTCATTGCAAGGGAAAGGTTATGGCGATCAAATGCATGGATATCAATCGGTGAAAGGTCTTAGGGAGTATTTGTTGTCTGGTTCAAGAGTAGATTCTCCTCGAGGTTATGCAAGTCCTTCACGACATATAGGACAACTTCGGTCTGCAAGAGATCCAAATGATTCAGCTCTAGAAAGACCTCCTATGGTGCCTGGAAATAACACAAAATCAAGGCTATCAGATGCCATAGGCGAGGGGCTGAATATAAGAAAGTCCAAGCGGTGAAAATGCCTGAGAATAATTCTGAGTTGTGACTAGTTAGTGTCCTAATGTATGGAAAGTTAGGCATTATGAAGTAAAACCCTTTTGCTGATGAATGCTTTTCTAGGGGTTCTTAGAACTTGCTCTAGCTGCAGTTGTGGCTGCTTGACATGCATTAAACTTTTGGACTGCTGTGTTGTGTTTACTGTTTATAGAGTTGCTGCCGACAAAGCCAATGTTGTACCTATCCTGCGAAGTTTGTGATGTACAAATTCTTCCGGCATAATTGAGGTTGATATGCTAGAAGCTCTTAAGATTTGGTCTTTTCTTAACTGCTCTTTCGTTTTTGATGAATTACATTAGCCACCAAGATGATGAGCACTGTACTGTACTGGTTAGAAAATTGTCCGGTATTTGCTTATATTGTACCGGGCATGATAGACTCAAATGTAAATTGTAAAAAATTTAAGGATTAAAATTAAAATATTTAAATATATATAAAACGCCATCTTCTCCTTTGCACAATAGTGCAGGC
>JANIJH010000004.1:54112463-54126032 GCA_024520975.1 Erythroxylum areolatum | reverse complement strand
AATTTCAATAACAATATCTAAACCATTCAATTAAAAATTCCAACTTTATAAAATTAAGTAATTCATTTTATGTTCCCGTACCAAATCAAGCTGACTAAGAATTTTCCCTTTTGCGTCCTTAAGTGCGTCCTTGAATTCTCTTCTAACATATATGATTACAAACAAAAAATAGATCTTCGGTTAATAAATAATTTTGATCTTAACCTATAACCCGTGATGTAGCCCCCGTGAGGCTTATTGGTGAAAAATACCATGACCCTAGGAGTCACAACGAGAACTTGTTTTCTTGATTCACAAGTGTAAACTTTGGTGATTAATTCAATTGGTTGGTACTTAGGGGATGTTATGTAAAGTTTAGATTTTCTGTAAACTTTGGAAAACATAAAGGATACTAACTATGGAATCATTGTTTGAAATTGATAGTTTTGCCAGATATGAGTAATGTTGATAGATCTTGGATGTATAGACAATTAACACCTGATGGTTTCACTAATCCTGAGTTTGTTTAGGGAATTAAAGCTTTTATTCATTATGTATGTTCTCAACCTTCATATATAGATGGCCTAAAGATTAGATGTCTATGTAAAAAGTGCAAACACGTTAGTTTTCTTCCCATTGATGAAGTTAATGGGCATTTGCTGAGAAAAGGGTTTGTCCCCAATTATTTTGAGTAGACATGATATGGGGAACCATTGATTTGTAGCAACTCAAGGGATAATTAAGTACAATCATCTGTGAACTTAAATGAGTTTAAAAGGGGGTTGAATTTGGAACAAATAATGTGGATGTAAATGAAAATCCCTACATGCAAATGGTTTATGATATAGCCAGTTATAACTTTCAGGAAAATATAGAAAATCTTGAAGAAGAACCAAACCCACATGCAAAACAGTTTTTTAAGTTACTATACTCAACTGACCAAGAATTATGGCCAAATTGTGAGACAATGACTCAATTGTCTTCATTGCTCAAATATTGAACATAAAGTCTGAAGGGCATATTTCTAATCGTAGTTTTGATAAAATTCTTGAATGGTATAATGAATCATTGCCTCCTTATCACAATAGTTTTTACAATATGAACAAACTTATTAGGGGTCTTGGTTTACCTATTGAAAAGATTGATTGTTGCAAATTGGAATGTATGTTGTATTAGGGAGATAATGTGGAATTACAAGAGTGCAAATTTTGTGGTCAATCTAGGTTTAAGCTTAGAAAGCATTATATGAAACAGAAATTAGTACCCTGGAAGCAGATGTATTATTTCCCACTAACTCCGAGACTTCAAAGACTATATGCTTCTGATGTTACTACATCTCACATGAGATGGCATAATGAACACGAACAGGAAGATGGAATAATGATTCATCCATCAGATGCACTGGCAGGAAAACATTTCAATAACACTTATTATGAGTTTCCAGTTGAAATTTGAAATGTTAGGTTGGGATTGTCGACGGATGGATTCCAACATTTTGGTTAATTTGGCCAGTAATATTCATCATTTCAATCATAATTACTCCTTATAATTTGCCTCCATGGATGTGTATGAAAGAGGAATATATGTTTTTGACAGTGATTGTGCAAGGGCCTACAAATCCAAAGCATAAAATTGATGTATTTTTACAACTATTGATATCTAAATTGTAGCATCTTTAGGAATATGGTGTTGAGACATATGATGTGTCTTTGAAACAAAATTTTGTGTTAAGAGTGACTTTGATGTGGACCATTAGTAATTTTTCGGCATATGCCATATTGTCTGGATGGAGCACAGTAGGAAAATTGACTTGTCCTTATTATGAAAATGATGCATTTTATCTTCCAAATGGGGGCAAAACATGTTAGTTTGACAATTATAGGAAATTTCTTCCTTTAGATCATCCATTTAGAAGCAATAAACAAAAGTTCATTAAGAATAGGATAGTAAAAACATCTCCTCCCCCTCACAAAACTGGTGAAGAGATTTTGCAAGAGATTGAGGAATTAGGCTTGCTAAAAGTTACATAATTTGAAGTTGATGAAGTTAATACAAGTATTAGTAAAAACTTTGGTTGGAGAAAACAAAGCATCTTTTGGGATTTTACATATTGGAAAACTAATTTGATACGACATAATCTAAATGTGATGCAAATTGAAAAAAATATTTTTGACAATTTGTTCAATATCATAATGAACATTGAAGGGAGGACAAAAGATAATGCAAAATCACGAGCTGATTTGCAACTTTTTTATAGAAAAAATGAGTTACGTAAAGATCTTCGCAATAGTAAATATTTGAAATCATGTTACACTTTGGACAAAAAAAATAAGGAAATATTGTGTAAATAGTTAAAAAGTCTAAATTTTCCTGATGGTTATGTTTCAAACTTAGTAAGGTGTGTTGACATGAGGAAGTACAAATTATTTGGGATAAAAAGTCATGATTGTCATGTGTTTATGCAAAGTTTAGTTCCAATTACATTTTGGGAGTTGTTACCGAATAAGGTTTGGGAAATAATAACATAATTAAGTTTGTTTTTCAAAAGTTTAACATCATTTGAAATCAACTTGGCTTAAATGGAAAAACTAGAAAGGAAAATTTCAGTAATTTTGTGCAAGTTAGAAGGGATTTTTCTTCCAAGCTTCTGTAACTATATGGGGCATCTACTTGTGCATTTAGTACACGAGGCAAAACTAGCCAGTCTAGTTCAATATCGACAGATGTATCCATTTGAGAGGCAATTCAACAAAAAGGATTGTAATTTAAGTAATACCATGTTTTAACAACTAAATTCTAATAACCCTATTTGCTAATATAGGTATTTGCATCACTTGAAGAAAAATTTAAAAACAAGGCTAGAGTTGATGGTTCAATATGTAATGCTTATTTAGTAGAGGAAGCTAGTACATTTTGTTCACATTATTTTGGGCCTCATGTTCACATAAGAGAAAGAAAAGTTCCTTGTAATGGCGATGGGGGAGGAATGAGTAACACTGATGGTAACTTATCCATTTTCACATATCCTAAATGAACAGATATATGTCCAATAAGAAGAATGTTAATAGAAAAAGACATTGAAGCTGCCCATGGTTACATTTTATTGAACTATCAAGAGGTTCAACCTTTCATGCAGTAAGTTGAAATTGATTATTTGGGTTTTGAAATTTAGTGTTATTCATAATTGAAATACATAATAATATTTTAGATTATATGAGGAATTCTTACGTGAGCTAATGCCCAAAAAATACAGGATGATATCAGCAAAGAAGTTGGAAGACACTTTCCTCGATGGTTCGAGAAATATGTAAGTTTTCACTTACAAATATTGAAATAATTGAATTATAAGACTTAAGTGTTCAAATGACATTATATTGTTTGATATGATGATTTCTTTTGTGTAGGATTTAGAAAATCCAATAGAGAATAAGCTCATATATGGTCTTACGAAGGGACCTCTGTAAATTGTTAAATCATATCCAATGTATTTCGTTAATGGATATAAATATCATACATAATATAATGGTCATAGCATGGCAACAATAAATAGTGGAGTTTGCATACAGGGAGAATTAATGGATTACTGTGGTAAAATTATTAAGATACTTGAAATTGAGTACTCTATATTGCCAATAAAACAAAGTGTGATATTTAAGTTTGACTGGTTTGATTCGACTCTAAATGTTGGTATAAAAGTGCACAGGCGATATAATCTAGTTGAAATCAACAATTGAAGAAGATTGAGACAATTTGAACCTTTCATGTTGGCAATGCAAGCGATTCAGGTGTATTATGTTCCTTTTCCCGGCTTACGACGAGATAAGTCAGATTGGTTGGCTGTTTGCAAAGTTAAACCTAGAGGTATTTTTGAATCACATGGAAAAGGAGAATAGAGAATTGAAAGTGAAGCATTTTAGGAAGATGTTTATGAAATAAACGCATCTGTCACATATGACGATAATGAACCTTTAGGCGATCTATCTAATGAATATATTGAAATTTCATTTGGATAGGATGACGAGGGCCAGAGATCTGAAGAGAAGCTTGAGTTTGATTCTTATTCTTAAAAAAAGATTATTTTAATTTACAATTAAGTGATGATAACGATTAATTTATGTTTGTAATTGAATATTATATTTAACAAATCAATTATTGCTTTTTCAATATATTGTGTAAAATATTGAATTCAAATTCTAGTATAGGAGAGACGAGCACATACACGTTATTGAGACTTTGTTGGTGCGATACACAAGGCTGGTATACAACTGCCTTATATTTCTGAATAAATATGGAATCATTGGCAGCAGTATTAGACATCACCTGAGACAATGTCTATTTTAGAGTGTAATTCTACCAACAGACGTGGAGGACTGGGGGAGAGGGTCTTCCCGTATATTCGGAGGATCTATTACTCACTATGAGCATGTAGAGAGACTTATAAGTATTTACGCTTTACATTTATATTTTGATTTTTTACTTTGTTGTATATCAATTTAAATTGATGTGTAAATTTTGGAATGAAAATATGTGTATTATGGAGAATGATAATATTATAAATGTCTAGTGCTATGACTGTGTTGTTAAGTAAATTTCTTTGTTCAATAGGGGGTAAATATCATAAAAATAGAGAAAATTCTGCCGAAATTTTTATAAATTCTAGTTGACTTATAAAATTTTATTCTTATGTAGGAAAAGTCTATGGGCATGAGGTCTATACCCTGTCAGCTCTTTTTGCACACTCACACTAAGAAGCATGACAGTGTGACATTCGTCAATACCCGATGTAGAGAACTTAATGTATGTAAAATTTATGCTTTAATATTAATTCTTAATAATTATTACTTACTAATGTAAACATTGCCTCCTAATAGGATCAAATACAAGAAAACATTCAACGATAATCTCAACACTCTGAAGCTATTGATAAGAGTCAGACATATGTTGATGCAATGGATGGTAGGGACCGTCGTGGAAAGATTTTTGGTTTAGGTTCATTTGCAAACACATGTTATTCGCAATCCTCTACATCCAATACAACAACATCTAGTAGACAATCGACAATCAATGAAGTCGATGAGCTTCGGAACATAGTGCAGATGTTGACAACTCAGTTGTAGTAGTCGATGGAGTACATAGCTCAGCTTCAAAATGAGATGGATGAGTTAAAGTGGAGGGGTAACACCTCATTGCAACAATCAGAGCGTCCACGATCGCCAAATCAATAATGTACTTGTAGTCATTTCATTTGAATTACAAATAATTATTATGTACAATTTAATATTTTTATTATCAATGAAGATAATTTTAACTTTATATTAACAATCAACTTTCTGTTCAAATAAATTAAATATATAAACAAATCAAAATATTATGCATAGATAATTAGTAACTGTTGAAATTATACATTAAACATAAGATCATGAAATGAAATTTAATGTTAGGATTTTTAATTTTTTTTAAATATTTATCGATGGAAAACAAGTGTACGTCGGTAAAATGCATTATATTTACTGACGGAACACAAGTCTACGTCGATAAAATCTATTATATTTACCGAAAGAATACAACAAATCGTCAGTAATATTTACAGTCAATTGCCAACTTTACTGATAGGATTTACCGATGGAACAATCATAACTGTTGGTACTGTTATAGTAAAGCTACCGACGGAATAACCAATACAGTCTGTAAATATGCTGACAGAAAAATCTTGACCATTGGTGAATATACCGACAGTTGTTTGTTTAGTGGACCGTTGATAAATGCACAGACAGTTATATAAAGTATTCGTCGACAAATTTATCGATGAATATATGTTATTGTCTAAAATTATTGCCTATGATCTTTTTTAAGGACATCTTTGTCTGTCAGTTAATTCTGCCGCCAATCTGTCTTCCCGACAGAATTATAAAAATTTCTGTCGGTAATTTTCGTCTCTAAATAATATTTTTCTTGTAATATCTTTCAAACAACAAATTTCTAATATTTCATTCTTTTATATTCAATTTTATTATAAATTATTCCATTATTTTAGATTCCTTTAAAATTTTACATCTTTAGAGAGCAATAAAATTTTCCCTAACATTCTGACAAAGAATAGTATGTCAGTTGGCTCTGAATAGTATTGGCTGTTCGCATTAGTTTGAAGAAAAAGAATCAAATGCCTGTTATAATATTTACATCCTTAGAGAGCAGGTAAATTTTTCCTAGCATTCTGACAAGGAATAGTTTGGCGGTTGGCTGCTCGCATTAGTTGGAAGAAAAAAGTCAAATGCCTGTTATAGTAATATCCTAGGTTATCACGGTGGACCAATTCTTGAATGACAACGAATTAGGTAGGTTTTAGACGGCTACGAAACTAATGTGTGGGGTACCCAATTGAATCCAATTTTGTCCACCTAATTGAATGAGTTGATTCTTTTCATTAATCTTAGACTTTATTTTATGCCTTCAAATTGTATTAACGGAATAAGGAAACCAACTAGAGCTAGAGAAGAACAACTGATCTTTTACATATCTCCAAAAAAAAATTTCATTCTATTAACTTGTTTCTTATTTGGAAAAATATATCAGTTACCATACATCGAGTATGAAACTTTCTATTTTTAACTTTTTAAAAATGTTTTACCTGATAATATATATGTTATTGCAACATGATTATATTTTCAAAAAGAGACTCGAGTTTACGTTCAAAAAGAGACTCGAGAATCAGTTTAAGATTCTAAAGAAAAAGCAAAATAATAAAGAGATAGGGAAGAAATCTATAAAGATAAAACTTTCGTTAGAAAAATAGGAATGAAAGTGAGACTGATGAATACGATTCTGGTACATAGGAAGAAGCATACTCTAACAGATGTAGTTCATAGGAAGGCAGTAGAAGCAACAGACACAAGTAAATTCACAGGACTAGGAGATAATAACCTATAAACAACCTACATCAGACATTTATAGTGGGAAGAAGACACGGGGAAACTCAGTCAGGCTTGATTTGCCATCAATGAACCGTAAGAATTAATTAACAGCTTTAATATTGTGATGTGGACTGATACAATCATCGAATGGCTACGGGCTACATAATTACGTTGCTGATATTCAAATTTCAACAACCAGTGGGCCACCCTAGCTAGCTTTATCTTACTTAAGATAACAACCAAAACGTAAGTGAGTTGATAAGGGGTTCTCCTGACTTAAGTAAGGTCGTGGGTTCGAACTCTCCTTATATATGCAGTCGTTTAAAACTTGGGGCAGAATTTTACCTCCCGCAAGGGATTTACTCAGCTCGAGCGGGGATTAGTCTAGGTGTGAATGGCTTAAAGGTGTCTTCCCATAGTTGGGATCTTCTTAGAACACCTCGTAGGCAAAAAATTAAAAATCAAGAAAAGGAGAAACATGATTGGTTGCGGCGTGTCATACGCGCACAGAGGATCTGTACTTTTCATATAGAAAATGAGTTGACTGTCATTCATTTGGATTCTTCTCCGATCAAATAGGGGCTGATCCCTTATGCAAGCATGTTACTTATTGTTACCCCAAGTTATAGCCTGGTGACTTGCCCCACATCGTGAGTTCTATTCTCCAAATGTTAACGAGAGTCGCTCAAAGGTTGCTCTACCAGAGTTGGCAAACGGAGTGTGGTGAAACACTTCCCTCTACAAGCTATAGCTTTTGGGATTAGTGGTATCAGAGCTATCTTTAATGTCTTGATCAACGGTAATATTGTCTCTTGATAAGAGTGAGTTAGGAGAGAGCCCATAAGTAATAGAAACACTATCCAATGGCCCTGTTCATTTGTTGTCTATATCTAGTTTACCTTCTAGTGTAAAGCATGTGATATTTAATCGTATGGAAAATCTTGTAGAAATTAACCATGTTATTGTAGAAAACCATGTTTGTGAGTCTTCTTTATCTTTGCTAAGTTCGTACAATATTAATTCTCGTGATCGTTCTTAGACAAGAAGTATTCGTACTATGTTGTCTACCTCTAGACCAAAAGTAAAAGAAATCATCTAGAGTTCTAGATTGGAACAGTGTAGCCTCAGATCTACTACTGCAAAACAATATGTAAAGCTTGAAATCTCCAAGGAGCCGATCTCTCTCTAGAGGGAACACAATCATATACATCTTCATGTTGGAGCTGTACGTCTTGTTCTTACACTTTGTGGAAGAAAGTGAATACCTGGTACAACTAGGATATCTCTTCAGTGAATACCTGGTACAACTAGGATATCTCTTCTAAACACTGCCTATATAATGTACCAGAATGCTTTGATTGGTACCTTGTTAACAACGCTCAATAATGGAAGTGTCATTTTAATGATAACACATAATTTCAACATCAGGTTGGATGATCCCACTTTGTCTGAATGTTTGCAAGTTCATATCCAGATCACTGCAGCAGGTCAAGATCATACAGTCATTATGGCTACTATATATCACCAGATGATCTAAGTTTCTAAATGCTACTTCGAAAGGTAAATCTAGTCCTCTTTTCCATTATTTCAAATCTAATGGAGATCTAATTTATGTCCCTCATCATCGTAGACAGTTTGTATAGGATGTCGACTGATCTATGTGCGAACCAGACTGTGAAGTCCATCTTAATCATGAGTCAGATAGTGATGATGATGATGAACGGTATGCTACAAAGAGAAGGAAGAAGGAAAACCTCATTGTATGCCTTCTCAATAGTATCATCCACATAAGGATGATCCAGATCTAAATGATTCCAATAAATCTATTAATCTACAAATAGAAAGATTTAGATCAAGATCTCTTTGGGAGATGCTAAAATCTTCTACCTATCAATCTAAGCCAACAGTTCTTATTGTGACACCTACTCTTATACCCTGCATGATGGTTAAGTCAGGGGCGGAAGACTTTCCTTCTTTATATAGGAGTATTGATGAAACAACTAGGGTTATCTACAATATTCGAGCTACAGGAATCACTTCATAAGGAACGCTTGCCTCAAATCCTTCTGATGAAGTTCTTAACTGGAAAACATCAAATGCATTATCACAAAATAAAGTTTTTAGAAGAATTGATTCTAAGCTGGATGGAATTAGTTAACAAACTCATGTTACATAACATAAAGTCAACATCGTCTCTAAGCAAATCCAACAAATGTATTAGTCTTACAAAGTTCATATTCAACAATTTGATGTTGATCTTCAACATTACATAATAATATTTTAGATTATACGAGGAATTGTTACGCAAGCTAATGCCCAAAAAACTTAGGATAATATCAATAAAGAAGTTGGAAGACACTTTCCTCGATATTTCAAGAAATATGTAAATTTTCACTTACAAATATTGAAATAATTGAATTATAAGATTTAAGTGTTCAAATGACATTATACTGTTTGATATGATAATTTCTTTAGTTTAGGCCTTAGAAAGTTCAATAAAGAACAAGTTTATATGTCATCTTGCGAAGGGACCTCTGTGAACTGTTAAATCATATCCAGTATATTTCATTAATGGATACAAATATCATACAGAATATGATGGTCATAAAATGACAATAATAAATAGTGGAGTTTGTAGATAGGGAGAATTGATAGATTACTATGGTAAAATTATTAAGATACTTGAAATTGAGTACCCTACATTGTCAATAAAGCGAAGTATGATATTTAACTGTGATATTTAAGTGTGAATGGTTTAATCTAACTCTAAATTTTAGTACAAAAGTGCACAACTGATATAATATAGTTGAAATCAACAATAAAAAAAGATTGAGACAATTTGAACCTTTCGTATTAGCAATGCAAGAAATTCAGGTGTATTATCTCCCTTTTTCAGCTTATAACGAGATAAATTAGATTGGTTGGCCACTTGCAAAGTTAACCGTAGAGGTGTTTTTGAATCACAAGGAAAAGGATAACAGAGAATTAAAAGTAAAGCATTTTAGGAAGATGTTTATGAAATAAATGCATCTGTCACATATGACGATAATGAACTTTTGAATGATCCATCTAATGAATATGTTGAAATTTCATTTGGAGAGAATGACGAGAGCCAGAGATTTGAAGAGAAGCTTGAGTTTGATTCTTATTCTTCAGAAAAAAGATGATTTTAATTTATAATTAAGTGATGATAACGATTAATTTGTGTTTGTAATTGAATATTATATTCAACAAATCATTCATTTCCTTTTCAATATATTGTGTAAAATATTGAATTCAAATTCTTATATTTTTAAAAAATTCAATCAAATATGAATTTCAGGTTGAAATATGTCACAATAAAGAAAACATGATATAATGTGACCCAGGTTTAGACAACAATTTGGAGGTACTTACTGTCTAGGTGAACCATCTCACTCTGTAGCTGCAATTGAATCACCTCCTCCCCCTCTAGCTACTACACTTGCAGATGAGGCATCACTTTTGGTACTTGCTGCTACACTATCCACCACCTCTACATCATCCACTACTCTTATAGCGAAAGAGATATCAGGGGTAAACGATGCGAATAAAGGAGACAGTTGCCAGACTGAAGCTGGGGGACTTAATAGAAGAACTTACATCACAATTGTCAATAAAATGTAAGTGAAAATACATGAAACACTATATGTTTATAATTAAGTTATAGGTTTAAATTTTAAAAATGGTATAAATATTTTTATTGTACCTCAAACTCTTGATAGTAAAATTTCTTTATGGTGTGAGAGATATTCTTCCATATATAACCTTCAAGATCAATCTTCTCTTTAAATTTGGATGATGATTAGGTTGATTCTGTCTGGACTGTGTTCAAGAAACATGACATCCAAATTTAAGGAGAAGATTGATCTTGAGGGTTATGTATGAAAGAATATCTCTCACACCATAAAGGAATTTTACTATCAAGAGTTTGAGATACAATAAAATATTATTTTCTTTTTAATTGATTTTTATACATTAATTCGATAAATATTATTACATTATAAGTATTTATCGAATTTTTTCCTTTTATTTTAGAAAGATTTTTTTTGGGATTCTGAATTTGATACAGTCATTAATAAAGTATGGGAGAGACGAGCACGTACATGTTATCGAGAATTTGTTAGTGCGATATACAAGACTGGTGTATGACTGCCTTATATTTATGAACAAATATAGAATCATTAGCAGCACATCACCTGAGGCAATGTCCATTTTAGAGCGTAATTCTACCAACAGACGTGGAGGAGTGGGGGGAGAGAGTCTTCTCATACATACGGAGGATCTATTACTCCTACGTATGCACAGAGACTTATAAATATTTATACTTTACATTTATATTCTGATTTTTTTTAGTTTGTTGTATATCAATTTAAATTGATGTATGAATTTTGGAATGAAAATATGTGTATTATGAAGAATGATAATGTTATAAATGTTTAGTTCCATATATGATTGTGTTATTAATTAAATTTCTTTGTTCAACTGGGGTTAAATATCATAAAAATAGATTTTTATAAATTCTAGTTGACTTATAAAATTTTATTCTTATTTGGAAAAAGTCTATAGGCATGAGGCCTACACCCCGTCAGCTCTTTTTGCACAGTCACATTAAGAAGCAAGATAGTGTGACATTCGTTAACACCGATGTAGAAAACTTAATGTATGTAAAATTTATGCTTAATATTAATTCTTAATAATTATCACTTATTAATGTAAACATTGCCTCCTAATAGGATCAAATACGAGAAAGCGTTCAACGATAATCTCAGCACTCTGAAGTTGTTGATGAGAGTCAGATATATCTTGATGCAGTGAGTGGTAGAGACTATTGTGGAAGGATCTTCGACTTAGGTTCATTTGCAAACACATGTTATTCGCAATCTTCCACATCTAGTATAACAACATAGTAGATAGTCGACAACCAATGAAGTCAATGAGCTTCGGAGCACAACGCAGACATTGGCAACTCAATTGCAACAGTCAATGGAGTACATGGCTTAGTTCCGTAATGAGATGGATGAGTCGAAGTAGAGGGATAACACCTCATTGTAACAATTAGAGCTTCCGTGGTCACCAAATCAATAGTGTACTTGTTGTCATTTCATTTGAATTACAAATAATTATTATATACAATTTAATATTTTTATTATCAATTAAGATAATTTTAACTTTATATCAACAATCAACTTTCTTTTTAAATAAATTAAATGTATAAACAAAACAAAACATTATGCACAGATAATTCATAACTGTTGAAATTATGCATTAAATATAAGATCATGAAATAAAATTTAATGTCTGGATTTTTTAATTTTTTAAAATTATTTACTGATGGAAAACAAGTGTATGTCGGTAAAATGCATTATATTTACAGATGGAACAAAAGCCTACATTGGTAAAATCCATTATATTTACCGACAGAATACAACAAATTATTGGTAATATTGACAGCTAGTTGCCAACTTTACGTATAAGATTTGCCACAGAAAAACTATCAGTATACTCACCGACTGAATAATTATAATCGTCAGTACTGTTGTAATAAAGTTACCGATAGAATAACCAATATAGTCTGTGAATATACCGACGGAAAAGTCTTGACCATCGGTGAATATACCATCGGTTGTTTGTTCAATGAACCATTGTTAAATTCACATACAGCTATATAAAATATCCATCGGTAAATTTACTGATGGATATTCTGTTATTCATCTGAAATTATTATGTATGGTTGATTTTACGATATCTTTTTCTGTCAATTAATTCCGTCATCAATCTGTCTTCCCAACGAAATCCTAAGGATTTTTGTCGATAATTTTTATCACTAAATAACATATTTCTTGCAGTGTCTCTCAAACAATAAAATTTTAATATTACGTCTATTTATATTCAATTCTTTTATAAATCATTTCGTTCCGATACGTTCCTAAAATTTTTTTTACATCCTCATAAAGCAATAAAATTTTCCCAACCATTCTGACAAAGTAGTATGTGGGTTGGCTCTGAACAGGGCTGTTCGCATTAATTGGAAGAAGAAAAGTCAAATGCCTGGTAAAGTAATATCCTAGGTTATTGCGGTGGACCAATTCTTGAATGACAATGAATTACGTAGGTTATAGACGGCTATGAAACTGATGTGTGGGGTACCCAATTGAACAATTTTGTCCACCTAATTGAATGAGTTGATTCTTTTCATTAATCTTAGACTTTATTTTATGCCTTCAAATTTTATTAACGGAATAAGGAGACTGAATGCAAATCCAATATATTTGACCAACTAGAGCTAGAGAAGAATAATTGATCATTCCAAAGCTTGTGAAACTTGACATCTTTTACATATCCCCTAAAAAATCTAGAAAGATAAAACTTTTGTTAGAAAAATAGGAATGAAAGTGAAACTGATGAATACGATTCTGGTACAAAGG
This sequence comes from Erythroxylum areolatum, assembly GCA_024520975.1. Lineage (NCBI taxonomy): Eukaryota > Viridiplantae > Streptophyta > Magnoliopsida > Malpighiales > Erythroxylaceae > Erythroxylum > Erythroxylum areolatum. Next base: position 54,112,696 of record JANIJH010000004.1, on the reverse strand, counting down.
AAGAAGCATACTCTAACAGATGGAGTTCATAGGACTAGGAGATAATATCCTATTAAACTCTTATTGTGTCCAAACAACCAGCCATGCATGTCTCACAGCTTAGAATATATGGCATCTGCCAATCTGGGGTTAACAATACTGTAGCCTCCATCAACAACCAGATTTATCCCACTCACGTAATATGCTTCATCGCTAGCCAAAAATAATGCTGCTTTTGCTATGCCATCTGCCCT
>JANIJH010000004.1:53965293-53983389 GCA_024520975.1 Erythroxylum areolatum | reverse complement strand
TGTATTGCTTTTCTTTTTATTGATTCTCTTTGTTATACATCAAAATCATATCTAAGTAAAGTCATTTGGGCTTAACACTTTGCATGTACTTGTCCTCACAAAACTAAGAAGGATGTCAAGTTATTGAAGCAGATGCTATCAAGTTTGCCTATTCATTCTTCAGCAACTTTAAAGGTCTGATTGAAGAACAATCTCTTAAAGATGAGGACACAAAGTTTGTTGTTTCTGTCATAACCTTTGAAGATGAAGAGTCCTCTAACTCCTCTGCTTCTCTAGAGGATGAATCACTATACATATTATAGCAAGCCTGTATGAAGTTAGATTATACTCTAGTTCAACAACCATACGTTCAGATCCAACTCTTCAGACAAGATAAATATGATGGACCTATCAAAGCTATTGGGTTTATGGATCCTGGATTCAGTCGTACGATCTTCAAGCCCAATATCTTATCCTTTGAAGCATGGACCTCACGTGATGAATATTTTATTGCTACTGATAGTAACTCTTTCAAGATTAGGCTAATCACCAAAAAAAGAATCGGGATTCGATTCATTCCACAGTGTACAGTTTGGACTAAGGTGCTTGGAAGTAATCTACCAGGCCCAGACATTCTCATTGGTATATAAATATTTATCATAAAAACATATAAAATATAAAATATAATTACAAAGAGCGTCAAACTTTTGTTATACCTTATAATAAATATAGTTTTATAATTTTTAAATATACGAATCAAGAATTTTCTTAAATTTAAAAATAAATTAATATAATCTTAATGTTTATTATGTTAATTTATATGCTTCAATTAAATAACTGAAATAAATTTATAAAATTTTAACTTAATATAAATGTAATTATGCTTCGGTTGTATGAATGTTGTCATCATCATCACGTCCAGTCTAAATCTTGCATCAATGTGTGGTTTTAGGAGGTCTGATAATACGCGGCCTTACCCCTACATAGTGGAGAGGTTATTTTTGGTAGATCTACATGAAAATGTGACAATGACAAAAATGATGTAGGTTAAAAGAGTAGATATGTTAAAAAAACTTATATGTTAAAAAAGTAGATAAATAAAATAAAATAAAATACCTGATATGGTGCCTAGATCTGTTAATACTTGATAAGCTGCAAAGTACGACTCTTCATGTCTTGAGTTATGCTAGGGATCCTTGCTCAGTAGCTATGTGAGTGCAAGCAATCCAACGGTATCAGATGACCTTGAGGGACCTTTCCCTCACCAGAGTTGAAAAGCCAAGTAGTAGGATAGAAAGACTTGTCCGCAACTTGCAACTAGAAAAGAGCGACTGGACACTAGGGTTAGACTTCCTAAGCAGTAAATGCATGGTTAGAGCTTTACAGTAAATGGCTCTCAATAACTTCCATGACTGTTTGGCACACTTTAAAGGATATCTTTTACTTATATCCTAGCACGCCAGAATTTTCTATTCCTGACTAATTCCGCAGTAAGGGCCAACTCTTTCATATCCTTTTTTATCACTCCGGTTCTTGTTTGGCTTTTCTCCTCTTGCAGTCACGGAGAGTTATTTTCTCACAGCATCACACAGGAGCATTAGGGTGCCTCCTACTCACATGCCTAAACTACCTAAGTCTGGTCTCTCTCAACTTGTCGGCAATACTTGCCACCTATAGTTTGTCTATCACCACAAGATTTCAGTCTATATCTCTTCTGGTAATGTCACACATCTACCAGAGTATATGCATCTCGGCTATCAACAATTTTCTTGTACGTCTATGTTTAATGGGCCAATATTTCACCCTATATAACATGATTGGCCGAATCACCATTATATAAAATTTCCTTTTAAGCTTTAATGGAATCTTTTTATCACAAAAGACCCCTGATGCGCTTTACCATTTGACCCACCTGGATTTGATACGATGGACTATATCAGCATCGATATTACCATCACTCTGAATGATAGATATGAGGTACTTAAAACTCGATTTTTGTGGTATGATGTCAGTACTAATTGTTGTATGAATGTATTTACCTACAATACTTATCATATCTTGAACGTATAAATGTAAGTAGTTACTGGTGAAAAAAATTAATAAACTTGTGTGTTAATTTTATAAGTGGATTTAGTCACAATAATTTATACAGTATCTATTTTTTTTAAACAAAATTATTGTTAATAGATACATAACATAAATTATTTTTGCCATCGAGTTCTACATATCAAATCATAGTGAAATATATATATTATCTTCAAATTATTCTTGGATTATGTTTCAATTACGTAAATGCTTTTTATTTATAATGGTGAAAAAATCAATAAATTTATTTTAAGTCTTAGTCTTGTAAAATTTTATCCGGAAAAAAATTGTATCTCACTATTTTAATAATATTATTTCGAATTAATATAAGTTAATTTCATTAGGATATGTCATATGTTAAATTAGCTTCCGAAAAAATCTAAATAATGCATATATAGATTGAAAAATAAATTGTAAGAGTATATCTAATAAACACAAATTTCAAAATGGTTGAAGTAAATTAAAATTAAGAATTATTTATATATGAAAATTTATTTTCACGCTCAATATATGTCTATATATGTGTTACTTTTGCATGAATCTTCACCTATATGTTTATAATTACTGATTGTAAGAAATTACAATTACAAAGTGATACTTAAAATATGCAAATTTCATAAAGTTCATTCACAGTTAAATTAGACATTTGTAAATTCATCTTGACTTGTAAGTAGATATTTGTTATTTTAAATAATAAAATTATTGTAATATATTTATTTAAAATTAGAATTAATTTTTATCCCACGTAAATTTTAAAATAATCAAAATATATCAATAACTAATAGTCTTTGATATTTTTAATTTATTTTAATTTTGTAAACAAATAATGATTATTTAAATATTTTAAAAATATTTCATATAGTTCTACGTTTATTGCTATAGTTTAGTTCTTGGATTGTTTTTTTTTTTTTCCATTTCTAGTTCTTAACATTATATTTGGTGATTATAAATGTTTACATTACCTTCTAAATTATCGTAACCAAAATTTTAATTAGATGCATATTATATATGTATTTTTATTATCTAGTAGTTCCATTTTTGGGATTCAGTGTTTCTGTTTTTTTGTAATCTATTAATTAATAATTAATTTATATGTTAAAACACACATGGGAATAGAAAATAGAAATTCTACTAAGATATCCCTATAATATTTGAGGCGATATAAGCTCTCGTCTCTCAGCTACATTACTTATAGTCTAGCTTGTGATGGTAAGGTTGTCCAGTAATATATTCCAAGACAGTCGAGTCCCCCCTTCGTCTCATATATATTCCGAAGTTTCTTCTTGAATTTAACAAAAATATATTCTCTTCTTCACATATTCATCAATGTTTAGAGTGCAAACATGGATTAAGTTAAATCAAATTTTTATGATGTTGCTTTAGTTGAAATAGAATCTAGATTGGAAAGATATTTATAGAACACTCAAAGTATGCCCCAGTTGGCATGAGTTATTATTATTGTCACCATCCAAAGTGGTTGTTACAGACCTCTAATTTGACTGTCCTAAGTCGACCATTGATAGCCATGAATTAAATAACCAATATAGGACAGTGAAATTACATAGCAATGAATTAAATGGTCAATTTCGGATAGTGAAATTACATGGCTATATTGATAGCCATGAATTAAATGGTCACTTTAGAATAGTCAAATTACATTGCTTTTTGACAGCCATGAATTAAATGGTCAATTTATTCACTACAATAGAACACGTTTTTTATAACAAAAAATTTTGTCGTTGAAAAACCAAAATTTGTCGCAAAAGCCTTTTAGCGACAGCAAAAGTTCATCGTATGAATGGTCATCAAATCCCGATAGCAAAATATTATCTGCAACATTTTCACAAAATAGTCACACAATATATTTTTCTCTGATCATGGATCTGTCGCAAAAAGGGATAGGCAAGGATAAAACAAATTGTCGCGAATGATGTATTGAGATGTTTTCTTTTCATGGCTAAACTTTATTAGCTTCGTGAATGTAGGCGTAGGTAATATGTTTAGTGATGATTTATTTTTGGTGGCAAAATATATTTAGTTACATTTTTCAGAATGTAGGAAAAGGTTATTGGCAATGGTTTATAGAACGTAGCTAAAAAGTTTTGGTAACGATTTTGTAATTGTAACTAAAAAGTTTTGAGGACGAATTTTGACTTTTTACTCCACTTTCCTATTAACAATTAATCATTTAATTATAATTATCGGTAACGTTTTTAATCTATATTATTGTTTGTAACATCGTTTGAATTATTGTTGGTAACATCGTTTGAATTATAATTAAGTAAACAAAAATAAAAATAAAAATAACTAAAAATTAGAAGCATTTATATAAAAATATAATGCAATTAAATGTTAATTAGAAAAGTTAACAAAAAAATTTATGTACAAGCTAAGACTCTTCCTCATCGTCACTACTACTTGCATATTTTGACTAAAGTATTTGTTTGACTATCTTTTTAAGTTTGGTCAACTCTTGTTTAATACGATCTAATTTTTGTTCATTATGTTATAATTTTTCTTCAGTACACTCTAATTTTTTTTCAGTATGATCTAACTTTTCTTCATTATGATGTAATTTAGCCTTGAGCGACTAGTTCTCCTTTTAAAGCATCGTTACATATGCTGGTTTTGATAAGGACGATCCAATTAGCTTAGAGCTAAACCCAAGACCTTTGATGTAGCTTAATCTTGTATCAAGGATATTATTGCAAATTTCATCTACATTTGGCTCATTTTCTTCAAACAATGATCTTTGCAACAACTCTTGCATTTTATTCTAAAATTAAAAACCCAAAATCAAGATTTAATTCAATTACTAGTATTTAGTAGTACATAAATAAATTAACTTAAAAATTAAAATTTTATACTTACATAATTATTCTGTGTTTTTTTAAATGTCCAACCTTCATCTTCCTTATAATGTATCAATTTGTAGAGTGTGATCCTATTACACTCTTCTCTATATAGTTGATTTCTGACCTTATTTTATGAAGAAAAAAATTGAAACACAATAGATAATATTGTATTACTGATATAATAATAACTTGTAAATAAAGAATTTACAAATTCTTTTCGTACGACATCAAATGATTTAGAGCTAATGTTTTGAAGGGTTTTCATTTTTTTCTCTGTTAACCTTGGCTTTCTCATATTTTTCCTAAATAAAGAAAATAAATAGTCATTAAATTGTGTAACAAGATTAATGAAAGCAAATGTGAAGAGAAAGAAAACAAACTTTAACCTTGGCAGAGGCCAATAATCACATATTTTGCTCTAATTTTTTAAAGCATCCTTGCCTCCTCATCCAAAGGAAATGACTTTTAGTATTTATGGAGTCAATAATGATGATCCTTCACCCTTTATTTCAACAGTGAACTCATACAGCTAGAAACTTTAGGTTTCTCAATATTGACGATATTGAGCTTCATCTGTGAACAACAAGTAAAAGTTAAATTAATCTTTAAATAAGTAAAACAAAATTGCATATAATTAAATAAATGGAAAATTACCGAAGCTTTCCCCAAAGCATTCTGTAGCAAGTTGTCTTGCTTCAACTGCTTGGCATGCTGAAGGTAAGGCAATTTAGTCCTGACAATGACACCTAACTTATTAGATAATTTAGCCGATTGAATCTTGTTAATAGGATGACCTTGCATGGTATCAATATACACAAATAACTTACTATTCATTGCAACATTCATGCATTGCAACTCAGAACCTTTAGTGATACCTCTACCTCTCTTTTTGATGTCAATATTGGAAACTGACAACAAAAGAATAATGATAAGAAAAAACACATTGAATATGTAAATATATATTTGAGCATAAGTCAAATTATAGGTGGTAAAGATTTATGGACATGAAGATCCCTTAGCACTAGTTGAGGTAGATAGAAGTTATTATTGACTGGCTTCATTAGTGGATTAACTTGGTGGTTGTTGTTTGATAGGGTCGGATTAATCTAGTTGTTGTAGGGTAGGATCAATTTTGGTAGTTGCCACCTTCTTTCCTTTGTTTCTACTAGGTGCCATTATACTGAATATCAATAATTGAAATGTCAACATTATGCTTAAACAAAAGTCAAACAACATCATTCCGCATTAATATAAGTCATGAAAATTCCACATAAAGATAAGTCAAACATCAACATTCTGAAAAAAAAAAAACATAACTCAAACATGAACATTCAGCATAAACATAATTCAAAGACCAACATTCCTCATACATAATTCAAACACACACTAACATTCCACATAACATAAGTCAAATACCATAATTCCACATAAACATAACTCAAACACCAACATTTTGTATAACATAAGCCAAATAACATCATTTCACATAACATAACTCAAACACCAACATTCTGCATAAGCATAACTAAAAGAACAACATTTGCATAAACATAAGTCAAACACCAACATTCTGCGTAAACATAAGTAAAATGTCAACAGTACGCATTAACATTAGTGAAATATCAACAATACGAATTAACATAACTCAAATATCAATATAACATTTCAAACAATATAAACAATTTATTTACCTTTAATCATCATGCTCAAGATCTTGAAAATCATCATCGTTAATTACATTATCACTGGACTCTTCATCACTAATATATTCGGCCAAAGTATCACCATTGTCTTTTAATTCATCCACAGTATAGTTTTCATCTCTTTCTACGATAAGATTGGCTTGTACTTCATCTACTTGTATTATATTGAGATCGACATCTCACCTATGTAATGATGATATATCTGCATCTTCTATTCGAATTGATTCATTATTCAACTCTGATTCAAGCTCTTGATATACTTCATCTCCATCCTCACTCATTTGACTATTATCAATTTCACAAAAATTGAAGAGATTTTAGTGTTAAAACTTTTGAACAACCTTCCAATCACTACCTAATATAGTATCATTAAGGTAGAAAACTTACTTCACTTGACTTGCAAGGACAAAGGGGTATCATACCATGTCTTACTAACATTGATGCTAGTAATATTCCCGTTCTCTTTCATGTCAGTAAGATTAAACCATTTGCAATTAAATAGGACAACCTTCTTATCCTTAATATAGTGCAACTTCATTATTTCAAAGATGATACTGTTGAAGTCAATAAAATTGTCGTCATGATATCCCTCAACAATAAGCCTATAATTTTAGCTTCTAAATTGACTGTCTCAATCTTGTATGTGAAATCTAATCCCATTAACAATGCAACTTGTATATTTTTCCCACGCATATGAGGCCTACGTGCCAAAGAATATAATGTTGTTATGGCCTTTTGCATTTTACAATTATGTAACTATATCATTGTATGACAAAATGAAATTAGAAGTTAATTTGACATATAAATTTTCATAAGTTTATAATATTCCATCAATTTCTAACTTACTCGATTCCTAAAACATGATAAGAACTTAAGCTTATGTTTTTCTTCAACATTAACAATCTCTTTACTTCAAATCGACTCTTTGCGCTTAAGATTCAATCACAAATTTTAAATATGAAATTTTGAATCAAAAGTAATATACATACTCCATATATATATTGACTTCCTCACAATTGTTCAAAATATACTAATAGGCGATTTCAAATTCATCTTTAGTTAACTCCACATATTTTTTGACACCAAATGACCTTACTTTTTGGGAGAAAATTGACAAGCCACCATCTTGATCAAAATCAAAGTTATGTTCTAGTCTATTAAATCTTGTCTCGATGTCGTTTAAGTACATCGAACAAAATGTCAAGCATTCATTCGCTATATAAGCCTCTTCAATAGACCCTTCTGGTTAAGCTCTATTACGTACATAACGCTTAAGAGAGCATTAAAACCTAAAAAATATAAAATATTAGGAATTGTTAATAACAAATAACTTTTAAAAAAGTGGAAGTTAATATAAATTACTTTTCAATGGGGGGCATTCATTGAAATTGAACTAGTCCACAAAATTTTGCTTCGTATGACCATAACATTGAAAAAGAAAGGGGGGAATACTAGTTCAAGCTTACATAGAATCAAATCTGTCTTTTTTCCATTTTATCAAGCTCTTCAACTTTAAGTGTTTTGCATCATAATTGCTTAAAAAGCTCACCTAATTGACCCAAAGTTATGGACACATCCCTCGGCAAATACCCATGTATTCTAATAGGAAGTAATCGTTGCAGAATTACCTGATAATCATAGCTTTTCAACCCTTCCCTCTTTAACATTCACACAATGTATACCTATTAAGAAACTTGACTGATTTAAGAAATTGACAAAAAGATTGTTTCTCCCTTTTTGACATATTGTAACAAGCAGGGAGAATAATGTATGACTCATCATCTCTTCTTTTCAAATAAAAACCTTAATTGCGTCTTTCAATTTCACATAAATTCCCATCACAGTTCCTAAAATATTCTTAAAAATATTTTTCTCAATATGCATCACATCAAGATAATGCGTAAATAGCAATTCCTTCTAATATGGCAAATTGAAAATTGTGTTTTTTTATTCTAATTGAGCTTAACAACATTTCTCTTTCGCTTTCCATTATATAGGTGTTTGCCATGTGTAATGTCACTCAAATGCGATAGGTAGGAAATCATATCATCACGGACAACTACAAAGGAGCTTCACCCAATTCTATTTTGCCATTAAACAATTTGCTTCTTTGCCATCTATGCTCATGTTCCAAGTAAGGGCGATGTCCCGTATAACATATTTTACTTCATAGCCTCATTGAATAAGTTTCATAGTTACACGCAGGACAATCCATATATCCTTTAGTGTTCTACCCAGACAAATTCCCATAAGCTAGGAAATCATTTATAGTCCATAAAATAGTGGCATGCATTATAAATGTTTCACCTTGAACAACATCAAAAGTTTGTAATCCAACCTCCTATAGATCATTTAAGTCATCAATTAATGGTTGGATGCATACATCAATGTCCTTTCTAGGAGTAGTAGGTCCTAGAACAAGCAAAAACATTAACATAAAAGGCTCCTTCATATATTTCCATAGAGGTAAATTGTTTGGAACTAGAATTACTAGCCACATGCTATAAGGAATTCTCATATTAACGAAAGGATTAAATCCATTTGAGGCTAATTTAAGTTAAACATTACAATAATCCTGTGCAAACCATGGAAACTTTCTATCAAAGTCTTTCCATGTCATTGAGTCTGCTGAATGATGCATAATGTTATCATCAATGTGTTTCTCTTTATGCCACCTCATAACTATAGCTGTTTTTGTTGACATAAAAAGCCTTTGTAGTTGTGGTTTAGTAGGAAAATATCTCAAGATTTTATTCATTATCTTTTTCCCTCTCCCATCATCCACTCACCACCTTGATGTATCACAAATGGGACACTCCTCAATATTTTTATGCCTGTCTAAAATAAAACACATTCATACTTATAAGCATGTATTGATATATATCCTAATCCAAGCTCCCTTAGCAATTTTTTAGCATTATAATAAGATTTGGCCAATTTGTGTCCAACAGGTAATGCATCATTGAGCAAGTTAATTAACATGTCAAAAGACTTATTACTCCATTTATTATACACCTTCAAATGCAACAATTTGATGACAAAAGATAGCTGTGAGAAATTTAAGCACCCTAGATAAAATTCTTCTTAAGCAACTTTCAATAACTTCCTAACATTATCTTTTGTAATACTACCAATTATGTTAGGCATACCAGTTTCATTCATAATATCCATATAATTCCTATAATCCTCTAACATCTCGCCAATCCCATCTTTATCATCATCATTAATATCATAATCTTCTATATCATTATTGTTACTATCATTGTAATTTTTACCAACATTTTTACTACAACTGCTTCCTTACGTTCGCCATGATAAAGCCATAGAGTATAGAATTTATCTATGCCTCGAATTTTATACCGCATCTTAACTTTGAAAGTAGACATTTAAACAATCGATGCATGGACAATGAATACGACATTCATCACCTATTTGATCTTTTACAAATTGCATGAAACTCTTAACTCCTTCTACGTATTTAGTGGACCATTTCTGATGAGACATCCATGTTTTATGAATCTAGCTATACAATTAAAAGTAAATAACTGAATTACTAAATGCAATTCTCATTTTATATAACATAATCAATACAAGTTCATTACCTAAGTTTGAATTCCAAGAAAAAATAAGGTATGTGGTGTTGTTTACACCTGTGAATTGAGAAAGAGACTTCTCATTGTGACTCCTAAGCTCGTGGAATATTTCACCGATAAGCCTCATGGGAGCTGTATCATAAGTTTCCAAGCTATATACCATCCTATGGGTTTATTATGCCTCAAATCATTGTGAATTTTACGTGACTATACAAGTTACTGCTTCTCAATTTTTTTGATTCAAGTTCATATACTAAGCTTGAATTAAAACAAACACTAAGGTATGTGGCGTGGTTTACACCTTTGAATTGAGTCCTTTTTACTATGACTCCTAGGCTTATGGAATATTTCACCAATAAGCCTTATGGAGTTACATCATAAGTTTTTAGTCTATATACCATCAATGATTTTAAGAATATTGCAAACAACAACACAAAACCAAGACCTCCTTTGCATTGACACAAAATCACATACTATTAAAGCAAAACATATGGTGGACATTAATTAGATGACTTACCTAGATAGATGGACAAACACATACTACAAAGAAGAAGAACAAGGTTAGACGATTATCAATGCTCTAATACACAAAAGATGGCCTTTGAAAAAGACAATTTTGTATTTAATATAATACACTTGTTCACAAAGTTGGGTCTTAGGACTTAAACTGTAGGCAATGGTTATAACTTCAATTTTTGGACACGTAACTAGTAGCTTACCGTTAATAAAATTTTTATGACTTTGTGGCAGTGATGGGCTCATGATAGTTTGTGAGTGAGGAAGACTTCAAAGGAGAGTAAGAAGTGAGAGTACCCAAATCAAAAGTGACATTATATATTCAAAGTGAACTTTAATCGAACAACTTATAGGAAGTAGTAAAGCAAAGTTCCTAACACATATTCACATTCAATCAACCCATTCAAAACATATAACCGATATCGAAATAATTAGTACTATTTCTACACACATTCATTTTAGTAACATATGGATAACACACATGGTAAAAACAAAAAATAGAGGAATAAACACACCAAACACTTAAAAAAAGAGTTATCCCCATCCTAAGAAAGAACAACAAACAATTAAAAAAATGAAATTTTACATCTTTTTCTTTTAAGTATTAAAATTCCATTAGACATGTAAACTTTCTTTACACATTCATCTATAAATCTTTTTCAATTAAGTATCAACCAAGTGAGGAGTTCTAGAAGTATCATGTACTCCTTATATAATATTTAAGGACTTATATGTCAACTACTTATGTCATAATTCTTGAACATTTATGTTCCAAATATAAGGCTTGACACTATTGCCTCTAAAGAGGAAGTTATTTATAAAGATATGGAATACTCATTGCTAATAATTGTCTTTCATATTGTTATAATTTTTTTAGTAGAGTATAAAAGAAGGGCAGTGTTTAGGTGCATATTTCATAATGGCTTACCAATTGATGATGTTAGAATCTTCATATGCTACGATGCTTGGAATGAGTAATTTTAGTTTTTAATGCATTTCTTTTGATGGTATTTTATAAGGATTAGCTGTTTTTATCATAATTATTAATTATTTATTATGATTATTGATTTATAGTACTTATTTAATTCAATGCAATTGCAATTTTTATTATGTCATATATATGTCATATTTATGATATATGTCAGTAAATACATTTAAATATAATGGCTAACTATTGATAAACTATAATCCAATATAAGAAAATTATGAGGCATATGACTTCTGCAAAAAGAAGCATTCCCTTACGTTATTTTTCTAAATAGCATGGATGATGTTATCATGTGAGAGTTCTTAATGTATGTCAATGCCATTAACATATGATCTATATTGGTATCACCCTTTAGTAGAATTTTAATAATTAAGTTAGGGATACCCATTATTAATTTTGAAACTTGTAAGAAAATTCTAGATCATATATAAGTTATAAATCAACAAAATGAATGTAATTTTAAATTTAATTACCTTTTGTTGTCGTACACTTGAATCAATAGAAGGATAACATTTTTCTTGATTAAAAGAAGTTCAAATATGTATCATAAGTTCTTTTATGTCTCTAAAGTTCAATGTTTTGAACAGTTAAAATAGAAAAATCAAATAACATTAACAATTCAATCATTTAACATTTCTTGAATGTTTTAGACACTAAAAAAAAGCCTCAAACCATGCGTGGAAATTCATTCCTTATCAAAATAGAATACTTAAAACATTAGAGATTTTCATCAAATACCTTATAGGTAGCCAAAATTCAACCCAAGCTAATAACAATAATTATGTCTTTTCCCTTTCTTCACTAACATTAACACATTCAAATAACCATTCAACCATTAACAGTCTCAATGCATGCAAATAACTCAACAACTCACCCAAAATCGATTATCAATATAACATTTAACAACAACCATGAAAGAAGAAAAAAAAAACCTTCAACAAATCCAGAACTACTTACTAGCTCAAGTACAATTGTAGGGAGACGATGGAGGACAAAACCAAGACAACTAGATGAAATAAGATGAACAGACGTAGAGAAGTAAAAGGGAAGAAAATAGTGCGGGAGAGAGGAGAGGCTGAAAGAATTTAGGAGGCGAGGTGGGAGACAGGGTCGAGTATGTTTCATTAACTAGATGTTGGACGAAATCGTTTTTCGTTGAATAAACAATGTCGTCTCAGCTTATTCTTTTTACAGGATGAAACATTTGAGGATAAATTCATAATTTGTCGCAAAATGTCCAACATTTGCCTATCAAAATAAAAAATTATCGTTAATACTATAGTTTTGATAGATTTTTAAATTTTGCAAAATTTTTATAAAATATCAAAAACATAAGTCAGGATAGAAATTATAGATAATAAATACAATTTTGTGAGACCACATAAAGTTATGAAATCATATATATTAAAAAAGATTAATAAAAAGTATAAATGACAATTTTCTTAACTAAATATATTTTTACAGTTATGCAATCCTTATCATTAACATCATATAGTAATATTTGAAATGAAATTGTTGTTAATTAACAACAATTTCATTTCAAATATTACTATATGATGTTAATGACAAGGATTGTATATTATTTTTAAAATATTTTATTAATATTTAATATTGATTTCCATTTTCTACTATATTGCAATTTATTTTTAATTAAATTGCTATTATTATTAGTATCATATATGGTAATTAATATAATGTTATATGAATGTATACATAATAATAGTAATTAGTATAATGTTTTATGAAATATTTTATATACCAATTTTCTAATATCTTACTTATGTAATATTTATATTACTCTATTTAATAACAATTTTCTATTTATTATATAAAAATTTCATATTGTAACATATAATTTATATATTATATATAATTATGTTAGCTAAAGGTGAATCCAAATGGAAATGAAAAACCGTTTGGCAACAGGTTTTTTAATCCCTACCAAATGGTATATTTCTTCTAACTTAATTGAAAATGACATTTTTTACCTTAACAACAAACGATGTCATTTTCTATTAGGTTATTAACACGAAAATGAATCTCTTTTCATTTTCGTTTTAGCCATTAACATTCCTCTTCATTCACAATCCAATAAGCATCATCCCCTCTCTTGTGCTCATCTCTTGTGTTGTGGTCATCTCTGTCAAGGAAGCGTCCTTACCTGTGTTGGTATTATTCTTCCTTTCTATTTTCAAACCCCCTTATTGTGCTTTGTTTTACTGATACCTTTAGTTGTTTATTGTGAGTTTTGTGTTCTGCTTATGGTTTATGGGTTTTGTTTGTGTTTGTGTGTAATATCCTGCCTCCTAAAATTATTAGGAGATTAAACTATTAGATTGAGTCACATGAGTTATTTGATTTAAGAATTTATGAGGTGCATTTCATTAACATGCATAATATTCGTATACACATATGAATCATGATTTAGAAAATATTGCAAGATAATATATGCACTCAATTGACATATTCCGGGGTATGGAACAAAAATGAATGTGATATGAATGTGCATTCCCAATGTTTTGCATTTTAATTTACCTATAATATAAACTGATGGATGATAAGTGGCTTGAGAATGGATGACATGTGGCATTGGGAATAAGTGACAAATGACTCAGTTAAATAGATGACAAGTGGAATGAGTATAATTGTGATAAGTGGCCCTTTAAGTTTGGGACAAATGACACTTTAGACTTGTGTCGTGTGGAGTAATAGAATGGTGACATGTGTAGCTTTACAAATGGTGACATATGTAGCCTTACAATTGGTGATATGTGTAGCCTTACAATTGGTGACATGTATAGCCTTACAAGTAGTGACATATGGAGGCTTAAAATGAGTGACAAATGGAGCCTAAAATAAATGACACATAGACCAATAGAATAGTAACATATGGACTAATAGAAGGATAACATATGTACCAATAGAATGGTGACACATGGACCAATGGAATGGTGACATATGGATTAGTTTGACCTTTTTGAATTTTCTAAAGAAAATGGATGAAAAGGGCAATAGAAGTGAGAGTGGAGGTCAGCCATAAGAGAGAGAAAAATGAAAATGAGAAGAGAAGGAAAGAAAAAGGGAAGAGAAGAGGAGAAGGAAAGAAGTTATCATAGTAAGTTAAATTTCTGGTTTCAATTTCATCTTTCTGTTTTGATCTGTCTTTCATATCCTTAAAGAACGAATTTGAAGAAACTCAAAGAATGATAATTGTAGATATAGATCTTAATTCAACCTCTGTGAAAGTGTCTTGACAAAATAGTGACTAGAGCTCGAGTTATGTTTGTTTCCCTAATATTGCCTGTGATAGACACTTGTCAAGAACCTTGTATTATTTCCTAATTTTTAAGGACCTTAGAGTCCGAATTAGTGAAAGTATAAAACATGAAAAATGATTATTGATATCTTATTAATGATTCTGTGAAATGTTTTTGTTAGGAGATAGATTGATAATCATTTATTAAGGGTTTATTATTGGTTGCTAGTCTATTTCTAACTAGAAACATGAAATAATTTGGATGGAAATTATATTTTAAAGGGAGATGTTATTTAAGCCATTTTTAGAGATAATAAGACTGATGGAAGTCTAGTTTTAGGGGTCATAAGAATCATGGAATTTGGATCTTTGTAGAGAGAGATATGATTAAAAGAAGACAGCTTGTTCATAAAGGAGCATTAGGAAGAAAAAGATGTAAACATTGCACATAAGGTTAGGTTAGCTTGATGGTTTAGGAGACATTGAGCTGAATTAGTAAGTGAATTATTGAACTATTGACATTTGTTAGAATAGCATTTATGATGATTGATTGGGGATGAATTTGTTTGCGGTTATGTATGAATATGAGATATATGTTTGAGTAATAAATACATTGTATATTTGTATGTATAAAAGCTCGGGAGCTATGGATCAAGGAGCTCGTAGTCAGGATTGTTGAAGTCAAGGTAGTGTAAACCTTCTTTTTAGGTGAGTTGGGGAAATCATGTCTCTCAAATGGCATTAAGATATGCACGATGACTTGTATGTGAATTTTGAACCTAGGTAATGCATAGTAGAATTGAATCTCAAATGGATGCTAGTATATTTGTGTATTTAATTAATGACATTATTTTAAATATCTCTTTGCACTTAGAGTGCAACTAATGTTTTTATTTCATATTTTAAGAAATGATATTATTTTCAACAAACCTGCACTTGAAGTGCAAAGGATAATATTTTATTTTTTGAAACTACATTTTAGAACAACTTTTCACTTGGAGTACAAAAGATGACTTTTATTGCATGAAATAATATTTTGGAGCTTACATATTCATAATTGAGTCATGTATGCTGCATGTATGTGTTCTCTTTTAGCTTAAAGCCATGGAAATGTTCCATTTTATTGGTTAGACCGATAAATAAAAGCATAGTGTCTTACTTGATTTTTGTACATAATATTTTTATATGATTTTTTTTGTGATTGGTGAGGTAAAAATTGGCCAATCTTGTGCTAGGAACAATAGATTAACCCCTGTACCCATGATGTTGGTACATAAAAGTCGAGTCCCTGTATCGACACCTTTCTATGGGACTTGCAGGTGATGTCACACCTAAGATCTGGACATCGACGAGGTCATCACGCTCTTGTCGACTATAGTTCAGACTCACCACTGATAAAAGTCGAGCCAACACCAGGAATCGATGGGTGTGCACACTAGTTAAGCTGACTAATGGTGACATATATGATTGTTTTAGCTTATTCTAAGATTTGTTTTCTATCGAGATATGATTTAAACATGTGATGTTTTTCTACTTTTATGTACTGGAACTGGAACCTATGTTCAGCGGTTGAGTGATTAATAGGCTAGGCCTATGTGGTTCCTAACCAGTATGCATTGAGTCATAGGCTAGGCTTATGTGTTTCTATGTCATGTATGTTTGCTTCATAAGTTATTTACACCGTGTTGGTGTGTATTGAATTCTATTTTTGAGATATGTTTTTCCTGCTCACTGAATACATAGTGCACTCACCCCCTCCACTTTCCAACCATGCAGGTTAATTTGGTGAGCTTGAGGCTCTGAGCGTATTGTGCGATCTTTTGACATTTTTAGGGCATTACCGCCCGTGGGTAGTCTCTGTTTTGTACTTTTTTTATATGGTGACTCATGAACTATTTTTTTATTAGGTTGGTTATGTTGATATGATTTATGATTTTATAAATTAACTTTTGACTGTCTTGTAGTTTGTAAAAGACCTAATGTATGAACCTTTGGTACTATTGTTGAGATTGCTCTTGAGTGGACTTAAAAGTCCAAAAGTTGTGGTAGAGTTTTAAATGTGAATATAAAAGTGCATTTAAAACTGATTTATAGATATTTTAATTTATTTTTAGGATTTTCAAAATCTATCGTGTCATCCAAATGTTTTCAAAAGATATTCAGTTAGCCTTGCATAGTCAGGTTAAGGGTATCGTGAGTATCCTTAGCCTGGGTATGTGGAGGTTGTCATGTGCCCGATGTGGTTCTGGGTCGGGACATTGTGTTTGTGTTTGGAAGATGATTTATTGTCTTTCTTTGTTGGTTATATATGGGTTAACTTTTTTTTTACGACCTTTAACGCTTTTTTAAGGAAAGCCTGCTAACTATTTGATGAAAGGTCTAAGAGAGTATTTAAATCTTCTAACAAACCTTTTCTTTTTGTTATTAGGGAAAAGGACTCTTTTTCAGTATAAACCAATTGTTCATATTGAAAATTTCACATTTTTATTATAATAATAATATAACCTTATATAGAAATACTATATTTATGTACATAAAGAACATGGTCATATGTAACCTATTATAAATTCTAAAATTGAGATATGTATAAAGGTAAATAGATAACTTTCATTTTAATAAGGGTAACCTTCATCTGAATAGGCAGATAGAACATATATAACTAGTGAATTATAGTACTTTGACTTTTCATTAAGAATTTAATTGAACATAACGAATTTTATGCTAAATTGACTTTTCAAAATATAATTGTTTCATTAAGGAATGTCGACGTGGTGACTAGTTTCCAATGGTGAAAATGAGCTCCGCTTAGAGAAATGCGGCAAAAGTATCACTAATGAAGAAAAAATCAATTCATAACAAATCCCCTCTTCATAAATTAATAGCCCCTTAACTTCCATGGTTGATCTCCTTCTTCAAGGTTTTTAGTATCATCCAAACTACATGTCTTTCTTTATTATCTATATCTCATTTTGTAACATCCCATCACTGATGGGAAGGTTATATTGGTAAATTGAGACAGGCTAGTAGTTTGCACTGCATATTTATGGATTTGTTCATTCATTTGACCGACAATATGCACATGCACATATAGGTACATGCATTCATGACTTTTTCCCGGCAT
>JANIJH010000004.1:53842729-53860558 GCA_024520975.1 Erythroxylum areolatum | reverse complement strand
AATGTAAATACAGTATATTCTACACTGCCATTATACACTACATAAATTATTTCCAAGTATAAACTCAAAATGTTAACTTCCTAATATAATCTTTAATCATGTGCGGCATCTCCAAAATTTATTTATTTGGTCAAGAATTCATGCAAAAATAAAAGCAAATGGTGGGTCCCATGAGAAGCTTTTTGACTTACGAAAACAAGTGTTGGTCAAGACTTCATGTATGTCTAGACACAAGTCACACAACAATAAAAGTAAATGATGGGCGTGGGCCCCTTGAAAAGTTTTTAAAGTTACAAAGAAGTAGGTTTACTCCTTTAAAACGTAAACTTGCATTAATGACCACGAAAATCAAGTTTTCTTAAACATGTATGCAAAACTTTTCAAACAATGGCCCACGGTAAAGGTTTCTGCAGCATTTACTTTAAACTGTCCAGCAAAGGCCCACGCAAGATTACTCAATTATCAGAAATGTCCAGGTAAAGGCATGAAGCAATGAAAGCAAACGCCAGTTAAAGTTATAACCGTGGGTCGGTGAAATAACAAAGGTTATGTTATTCGAAAAATGTGCAAACAGTGGCCCACACATTCTTTATTCAGAAGTCGTGCAGAAGACAGAGAATGAAAAACGCGAAAAGCCGAAAATCTTCATCTTCAACCTCTTGACGGGTCGACTTGACCCACATTCAACCCATATAACAAAACTAACCATATCTTGGCTTCTTAAACTCTATTTCTAATGATTCAAAAGCCATTTCAAGTGGAATCACATTTTGCATAGAACGGTGACTCCTCTCACATCAATATATGCAATAGGAAAAACACCCAATTATGCATGTCATTAAAAAAAATTAATTACATCAAGGCAGAGAAAAATTTACTCTGATACCAACTGTTAGACATGATAATGATCTGCACACATGTTTATTATAAAAATAAATGCGGAATATTATTACTTACCTCCTGCTATTGATGTTGAGCGATCTTGAATAAATGTGAGAGGGTTCTTCTAAGCTTTAACAAAACACAAATGATGGTGTATGCAAGATTATCTGTTAAGCCTAGGGACCCAATCCTTATATTTTCCTTGTTGTCTTCCATCAAAACAACCGAAGGACATGATGGTTCAAATAAAAGGGCATGACTCTTCAAAGAAACAGACACGACCCATAGGAAGGAAACTAACGGATAACATGTTTGACCAAGCAAGAATGTCACAAATAACTATAGGCGACATTTTTTAGACAAATAAATTTTTTCTCGTAACCAAAAGTCTACTTTGTTGTAGCGAGGGACAAATCTCAAAATGTAGGTCTTTGCTTTGTAATAATAAAAGCTACAAAATTAGAAATCGATTTTCTGGTTGAGTAAGAAATTTAAATGAAATTTTTGTTGAAATAATTAGGACATTTATAGGGTGGTCAAAGGGTCAAATTGTGAGACTTTTCAATTCTTCCACGAATTTTGTTGTTTAAAACATTTTTCTCCCGACTAAACTTCTATAATAAAGATGAAACTTAAACCTAAATTTTTAGGGACCAACATGTTTCTTATCAGAGTTGCTATGGTGTCTATCGTTTTAATCTAAATAAGGGTAATAAGGCTGAAAGATAAAGTCCAATCCTGATAATTCTATCAATGCAAATCGTCGAGGGGGGAGGAGCAATGATATACATAAATTGAATGGTTAATTTATGATAATCAAAATGCGAGTTATTCTTATCCAGGATTATGGAGACCGATGAGTAATAATTCAGTTGAGACATCATGACTCTTAAAATGAACCCAATGAAGATATACACGTTCATGTTAAAGTGGCAGGCCTACCATCAGACCCCAAAATTTACGTTACACATTCCAGCAAAAATGTTAATTATGACAAGGGTTATCTATTTATTAATTTAACTGTCTAAGCACATTATCACATTCTATTTGTAAGCCGGAATAATTCTTATGGTTTACAAAGCAGAATAGAGGAGAAAATTTCGCATTTTTCAAGAAATTAAATGTTAAGAATGTACGCACGCAACGAAATCACTTCTAGAACTAACAATGGTAAACAATACTTGCGCTCACAAGACCATGTAACACAAGTGCGCGTCACATGTTAATTTCTCCGAAAAAGACCTTCTTAATTAATAGATACAACTGATGGACAGAAGAAACGAAAAAAACTAATAACCAGCTGTAAGTAGTCTTTGGTGATTTTTTTTTTTTAAATGAAGATGAAATTGAATTACTAAAGAGTCAAAGTCTTTACAAACAAGGTGACCAGGATCTGAAGGAGGTTCTGATCCTATCTAAGCAACAGCTACTAGAAGATTACCTGAGAATACAGAATGGAACCGGCGGGCTTTTATGTTATTAACTACGCATATAAAATTATCCATCAATTATGTCCGTGGAAAGGTCTACTTTACACAGCTGATCATTTCTGTTCCGGTTTGCAATCATTGTGGGATTAACTACACTGAACCCGCCATCCACCACAAGATTGATTCCACTCACATAGTATGCTTCATCGCTAGCCAAAAACAACGCAGCTTTGGCTATGCCATCTGTCCTGAGAACTTCCCCTCTAAGAGGGCCCATCCCACTCAACATTGCTTCCACTTTCTCTCTCTCAGCTTCACAACTAACCCTAGCCATGCCTGACACTAGGCCATATGGGGAGATACAATTCACTCTTATTCCATACTGGCCAAGCTCAGGCGTCAGGTTCTTTGCTAGACCACATATCCCTGACTTGGATGCTGCATAAGCATGACTTGAGAGTCCTGCAATTGATGTGCAAGCACTGGCAGTGAAGAGTATGCAACCTTTTCCTTGTGGTTTCATTACTCTGGTCGCATGCTTGGCTCCTAGGAAAGCGCCTCCTAAATTTACTGAAAGCAGGCGGTCTAATTCTGATTTCTGAGCGCCCAGAATGCTTCCTGAGGGTCGATCCAGGACACCTGCATTGTTGAACATCACGTCGAGTTTTCCATATTTGGCTACGGTGGTATCCACTAGATTGATGACATCGTCTTCATTAGAGACATCGCAGTGGATGTAGGAGGTGTTTTCACCTAGCTTACTTGCGAGGGCTTGTCCTAGGTCATCTTGGATATCTGAAATGACGACCTTGGCTCCATTTTCATGGAAAAGCTCTACACTACATGCCCCAATTCCGCTAGCACCTCCTGTGATGATGACCACCTGACCCTCTAACCTGAAATTTTATTTAGTATATGTATGCATCATGGAGTTGTTAGGATATCCAATGCAAATGTTACTCTTACCCTGAACTGCACGTAATATTTGTAACGGAGGCAAAATGTTACGGTGGGTACTTGGGGTTTCAATTTATGAAGTCTGCAATACCCGATTCGTTATTATAATAGTAAATTAAGGTTATCAGAATGAGATAGAATATAAAACACTTCTCTCCTTTGAGGATTTTATAATGGAACAAAATAAAATGGGAAGAAAACGGAGAGTTTTATGTTTCCATTCCATTCTAAACAATAAAAATAAAAAACTTTTAATTCAGAAAAGTTTAGAATGAAACGTAAATAAATAAATACATAATACATAATATATCATCAATAATTCTTCTTAATACCAACGAAACTATTTCATAATATTAATATTCTAAATAGAATATAATAGTATTTAATATAATAAATTTTATTAAAAAATTATAATAATATTTTATATTAATAATAATAAATTATAAATTTTTTAATAATAAAATAAAAATATATTTAAAAATAATTTATTTATTTTCTTTTATATACAAATATATACAAATAATTAAAGAATATATTTTTAATATTTTTATTAATGATATAGAAATATATACAAAGAAAATTATTTTTAAATATAAATCACATAGAATAGAATAAAATAAAATATATTAAACAATTAACAATAATATTTTTATATAATTAATAATAAATTTTATATAATAAATAAAGAAATAAATAAAATTTATTAATAAAAATAGACCTGTAAAATTTTTTTGGCAAGCTTGACGGAGATATTTAAAATTATTTTTAATTGTTTGTATATATTTCTATATAAATAAAAATATAAATAAATTATTTTAATATATAAATCCCATAGAATAAAATAAAATAAAATATATTAAATAATTTATATAATTAATAATAAATTGTATATAATTAATAATAAAAATTTTGTTAATGAAAATAGAAAATATATAAAAATATTCCTTAATTGTTTGTATATATTTTATATAAATAAAAATATAAATAAATTATTTTTAAATATAAATCACATAAAATAAAATGAAATTTATTAAATAATTAAAAATAATAATATTATATAATTAATAATAAAATAATAAACCTCCTGCAACAACCATTTTAATATAAGGGGTATAATAGTCATTTTTTATATATTCTATTCTATTCAATACATCTTCCAAATAATATTTCATTACATTACATTATTAACTTTTAATCCCTTTCAAATAAATTTTTACCATATTACATTCCATTCTATTATAAACTGTTTCATTTCGTTACATGACGTTACATTCTATCACATTAATTAACATCCGAGAAACAGCCCTAAGGCGACCGAGAGTTGTTATTGTTCAATTATCGGCTCACTTAGCTAAGCTCGTAATCAGAGTTAGAGATTTTTTCAATATTTCAACGCCATGGACCAGTTTAGTGAAATCCAGCAACCTGCCAGCGAGGAGTGAAAATGTTATATCTAATCCTAAAGTCCTATTAATCTTGCAGCCTATAGGCCAGTCAACTTTTTGGGCTCCTGAAGTATAAAAAGATTTCTAGGTTGCCACCTATTAGAGTGAAAAATATTTTGCGTGATATTACGGGCAAAGACGAAAGGTGCTGCTGTTGACACTTGACGCAAGCCAAAAATGGGGTGAAGCCTGGTATCTGATCTGATTAGGTACTTGGAAGTTTGAGAAGGTGCGTGTTCCCCAAATCCCAGAAACAAGATATCAGGCGAAGATCCAGAACAATAAATTAAGTTGCAAGCATGTTTATTTGAATCTAAGAGTGTCTCGTTGAGTTTTGCTTGTATTGTACACTGAAAATAAGTAGCAACCATGACATGCTTATGTCTAATCCTACAATCAAATCTCAATTTAGAGCCTAATCCAAAAATTAAAAAAGAAATATAATTAAGTCAAACGAAACTGTATGTAGAGGATCTAATATGATAGAAATATTTACCTTCTGTGGGGTGCTACTACAGTAACAGCGCCATTCGTTTCCATGATAACTTGAAAAAGAGAGGAGAGAACGAAGTTGAAATGCGAAGGATTGGTTAACTCGTTGTTTTGAGGTTTTCTTCCATTTGCTACCTCAGATATTTATAGGACGATCAGGAGACCGACTCCTGTAAATTTCCAACCAATAATGCATTGAATTCAAATCTCTATTTTGCGATATATTATTCATTAAATTACATAGATTGGTCATTTTAATTAATTCATATATCGGCAGTAAATATAGTCGTTACTAATTGTTCTCATTATTGTTAAGAAAGTCCAAACATTGACCTGAAGAAAAGTTGCAGATAAACGCGGTATGTAAACACTTGCGCTTGCGTGGGAACCTTGTCTTAACATGTAGTTAATATAACTTAATGAAATGCCCGCCAAATGGCACATAAACCAAGCCTGTTTACGAGTAAGATGTTCTATATTTGAAATTTAGGAGTGTTTGATAGATGGACCTTTTGCCCAAAGTTTTAACTAAATCCTTCAGAAGGGATTCTACCTATCTAATAACTTAACATCAAGGGTATGCTAAATTTCTATTCTTTTCATCACAAATAATGCATAGTCAGCATAAGTAAAGTTTATAATTTTATTTGTTGGAGTACACTTATAGTATGATTTACATAACAATTCCAATAGTCATTGTTTCTATGTTAAACTTTGAGCTTTTATTCTTATATAGGAAAATTTACTAAACTTTCAGATTATTAATATCCTATATAATTATTGAGAAACAAGGCCAAATATTATAGATTATCTGTTCACTACTTGTTATGCTCATAATCAACTAAGTGGGCTGTTTACATTGAGTGACAGCTCCATTTTAATTAAATAATTTGGGTCCTTGACTAATCCTTTAAATTTATAATCCTGGTATGGTCTAACGTTATTAGGTTGATATCAAGGTCCCCACAATATTGTTCAATATAGCCATATAGTTTGAATTTAGTTTTTTAGATTTCTTTATGATTTATTAATTGACAAAATAGGTTAATTATTAAAATTATGTTGGTAATGGAATATAGCTTTCATAATTTGTAAATTTTATATACCTGAATTTTCTTTATGTTAAATTTTCGTATTCATGGTTAGGTGAAATCCCCATAAAATATTATTCCATCACTAAATCACGTTGAATTATTAAAATTAAGTTTAAATTATAATTATCTTTGTGACATAAATAAGTTTTTTCCTCTCTGTTTGATGTTCAATTAACACTTAAAAAGAAGATGAATTATGTATCTTCACTTTTAATTTTATTTCAAAATATAATCAATAATTTATTTATTTTAATAAATAGATATTTACATTTTGATCAATGACAACCACAAAACTTCAATAATAATAATCATAGTAATGATAATAAAGTAAAGGGAAAAAAGTCAATTTCTAGTGATTATGTGAAATAACTCTTAACATATGTTTCATTCTCCAAGTTTTACTCAAAAATTTATTATTTCTCTTTCTTTAATTGGTGAGAGCAATCTTTCATACAACATATTCTTTTTTGTATATAGTCAAGGGTAACTCTTTACACATCTTTTATGAGTTAGGAAGAATCCTACACAAATTAATTGATATATCATGAATATAATGCATTTCTCTAAAGAATTCCGAAGACTTTCTATAGTGCCAAAGGTCCTTTTCATAGCTCATATATGATTTATTTGTATTTAAAATGAAAAATTTCAAACTTTACTCAATTTTACAATTAGAGCCGAACTTTAAAAAATAACAATTAAATACTCAATCTTTCAATTTTTTAAATCTAGCCCAACTTTAATATCTCCCTTAACGTTGTTGATCTAGCAAACATCTATGATTACAACTATATTTTATTGTACACGTCGGACTTAATTAAACTAATTAAGTGAAATTAAGGAAATTAAGAAAAATCAAAAGAAAAGGGTAAAAAGCCTAAATTAATTTGGCATTCAATTTGTCTTACCCATTTTCTTCTCAATCGCACCTTTTCTTCCTTGTAGCCCACCTTTTCTTTCCTCCTTTTTGCATTATAGAGTGTTCTCGAACTAACTACAAACATTTTTGGCTCCTTGTCGCATACCATTCTTCATTGTCGTCTGTGTTTGCACTAGCTAAACTAGCAGCAGTAAGCATTTCACACTAGCTAAAACAGTAGATATAATAAGCATTTCACACCATTCTTTGTCGTCTCTTTTGTTGAATTTAATTCTCAATTCTTCTTTGGGTTGGTGCACTAAATGCAGTGAATAATCTACGAATGGTGGATGACTGACAATGTTCATATGTGTAATGTAGATGGGTTTGGCCATGATATATTTGTTGTCGACACCCATTCTTGTTATGCAACCTACTTTACTCTCTACTCTATCGTGTAATTTTTGTAACGGTGCTTGAAATTTTGAACTTGTTATATGTTATTCATGTCTTGTTGAAAGGTCATACTATTACAGTTCTTTTACCAGACACAACTTTTTGCAATATGCATCTCCGATTTTTCCTATAGATAAACATCCTCTGTCTTTTCTCTAAAACTAAAGTAATACCTTGTAAAAATCCCTTGTGTAGGCCTCATAAACTTCGGTACAGAACAATACATTAAAAATGGCATATTTAGGACACTTAATTAGGAAAATGTCAAATACAACTTGCAAGGTTAGTGTTAGTAATTTTATTGTTGTTCTTGTTAAGATTTTAACTTGCAGAAGGTTTATATATTTTGCAAATGAAAAAGTTACAGTGAGTTAATATCTTAAGAGGAAAAAGTTATTGATCTATATATTTGAGATAAATACATAAGAAGTAACTATTAGATGTTTTTGAAATTGTTTTCTAAATATTCAAACCGAGATCTTAAGTGAAGACCAATTATTAAAGAAGTTATTTAATGGCTTAATAATATTATGATCCAAGGAAAATATATCTTATCTTATCTTAATTTTGTATATTAAATTCCTTTAGTTTCAATTAAGTTATATTAAGGATGGTATATATATAATGCTAAAACACGCAAACGAATAATTTTTGTGAAAGCATATTTGTAAAAAGTTGAGCTTTTCTAAGTAAATATTTTGGCTATGTTATTTGAAAATAAATACCACAAAGACTTTTCATTCTTAAATATTCTCTTTTTCAATTTTCTTCATCATTACATAAGAGCTACATGATGATTTGTAATAATGTCTATTCTAAAATTGTATTTTGTTTTTAGTTAAATAAAACCTTGTGTGACAATTTATCAACTCATTTACTCCAACTCATATATAGTGTAGGACCTTGGCTTCTCAGGCCTCGCGCCCACCTGCTTGCAGATATTGTCCGTTTTGGGCCTCGGCCTCTAGGGCCTCGCACCCTCATGATTTTACTTTTCTACACGACTTCCCAAGAGGTCACCCATTCTGGTACTGCTCTGGCCTTAGCACATTTACCTTCGGAGTTCTGATGGGATCCGGTGCGTTAGGGCATGAAAAACACATCTGCAAGGGAGAGGTTTCCACATCCTTATAAGGCATGCTTCTTTCTCCTCTCCAGTCGATATGGGATACCCCTAAGTATCCACCCCCTTCGGGAGGCCCAGCGTCCGCGCTGGCATATCGCTCGGGTCCTGTCTCTGATAACAATCTGTAGGACCTCGGCCTCTCGGACCTCAAGCCCACCCGCTTGTAGATATTGTCCGCTTTGGGCCTCGGCCTCTAAGGCTTCGCACCCTCGCGATTTTACTTTTCTACAGGACTTCCCAGGAGGTCACCCATCATGGTACTGCTCTGGCCCTAGCACATTTTATTGGACCCCGATCCTTGATTGAAATGTAAAATTATTAAATGACAATTAAAGGAGAATTTTGGGGTGAATTATGCATGTACAAAGGAAAGAAAAATGCAAGAATTGAAATGATTGTATTATAGATGTTATTGTGCTTTAAGAAAATTGATGAGAAAAAGAATTGATTGGTTTTGATGACTTTGATTGTATTATAGATGTTATTGTATCATCATCATCATCATTTTTAATATTCTAATTTAAATTTTTTCGCTAAAACTCTTTATAGAACATACAATTATAAGGATCCAATTATCTTGATCATATTGATCTCTTAATGAACTAAGTTTAAGAGGAACTAACTTTTTTAGACGAGAGTAAATTAGAACATGATCATGGATAAGAAAATATTTTCTTATTGTTTCAGTGTGTTAAGCTTGAATGATAGTGATGGTGAAATTCTCATAAATGATAATGACTTTGTACAAAATGAAAGTTGAGACCAATATGATTAAGTGAATAGTCATTAAATAATATTTCATGTTTTTTTAACTTTTATCGTTATTTTTAATTTCACATGTATATGATTTATCTATTAAATTCTAAATTAGTCACATAAATATAAAACTTATAATTACAAAAGTATTAGTTTCACTTTCACTTTGTCATATTTGTGACCGCAAAACTCTTACTATTATGATACTATTTATCATCTAATGCTTGGTTGTTGAAGATTGCAATACTTTAAGGCCATGTTTGTTTCCATATATGTTTTTTATTTTTGATTTTTATTTTCAAATTTAGTAAAGCAAAACTTATTTGTTTGAGTTTTTTTTATCTCTCTTTTTGGTTTTGGCCTCTTCTAAATTTTAAAATTTAGGAAACCATAAGAAGTGGTTTCTGTTTTATATTTATGTTTTCTCAAAATCTAAATTACTATTATCTAAATATATATTATTTAAATTATTCAATTTTAATAAGAATTATAAATAATTTAAGTTAATATTATTTAATTAATTAATTAAAATTAACTATTAATAATATTATGAATAATTTAATTCTATTTAATAATTTAATTTATTTTAATATTATTAATAAATATAAGTAAATTTAAAATATCTTAAATATGTAAATTTTAAATAAAATTTGATTTAATAAAATGGATTTATAACAAATATTAAATGATAAATTTTAATTTTTAAATTATTTATTTTAATATTTTTTATTGATAATTTATTAAATGTTACGTAAGAAATTAAAATAAATTTAATTAAATAAAAAATAATTTATTTTTTAATTTTGTCTAATATGTAATATCCATCAGTAAAAAATAACTACATTAATATTAACGACCAAATTGATGTTATTATAATTCTTTGAGGTAAAAGTTAGAATTAAGTAAAAATTATATAGCACAATATATATTTTTCTTCAATTATTCAAGTTGTTAATGTTAAAGTTCCTAAAGGGAATTTATAAAAATTGTATCTTTTAAAAGATAATTTTTATAACATAAAATAAAATCTAAATTGAGAAATTTAGAAATTATTTTTAAAATTTCTGAAATGATATTCAATATTAATCTTAATATTAGTACTATATTATACCTACATCAAAACCGATACGACTTTAATATGATACTAGCAAATTTTGCATTAAAGCAATATATTAACCTGTGCATAAGAACAACATCCTAATCTAGATTGTACTTTACAACCAGTTGTGTCTTTTCATGACATACAGCACATTATAAGTGTCGTTAAAAGTACGTGCTTGATCCCCCGTGTCTCAATAAATATCTCTAGTTTGAACTAACGAAGACTGATAAATTTATCTGTGTTATTTTCTTTAGCCCTAACAAGAACAGTGAACCGTCACCAAATACACTATATATGTGTTACTAACCTAATTAACTCTTGCATATATACCCAATGTATAAGAAAGTCATGTCGAATAGTCTTCTTAACAAATTTCCAGGTTAGATTCATAAGATTGAGAACTTCTCTTCCTTTTATTTAGACCTCCTTCCGTAATATATCTCTTATCCATCAGTTATTACCTTTAATCAACTGACATGAATTATGCATGCACATTCTCCTTCACAGAATTCAAGTCCTTTTAACAAAAAGAAAGAAACTATATTTATAGGATTTACATTGATTGAAGCAATATTATACCTCATTGCACTTAATATTATGCTAGGAGTGTTCATACCGATATTCGAAAGAGTCACGTGTTAGATTTAGTCTTACCGTTTGTTGAGTTGTTGTAATTCTAATGTCTTCTGTTAGACTTAATCTTTTATGTTAGATGAAATCTTTGCTGTTGTATCTTTAATGTATAAATTCATTGTTGGAACAATTGTGTCCTTAAGTAGTCTAAATAAAACACTTTCTAGAAACTCTTCTTCTTTCATGGTATTAGAGCCATTGGTGATCAAAAACAATGTCTTCCACCAACTCATCTTCCACCCCTGTTGTCACCTCTTCCATCTCCTCCTTTACTGATCTTCTTCCCACTACATAAAAAATAGAATTTAGCGACGAAAATTACTGACAGAATTTGTACACATTTCGCCGGTAAGCTATTTAACGACAGAATTTACTGACAGGAAAAAAGCATCAGAGATACGACCGTAGATAAATTTACCAATGAAAATTTTTTATACCGATGGAAATTTTTTATACCGTCGGTACTGATGGAAATTTTCTTCGATCGGTAAATTTACCAAAAGAGAAGTTTTTTGTCATAAAATTACCAACGGATTTAGTAATTCCGTCGATAATTACCTACGGAAATAAATTTCCGTCGGTAAATCTAATATATTTTACCAATGAACATTTTTTCAGTCAGTAAATTTGCTAAAAACTGTTTTTAAAATTTTACCTACATCTAAGCATGTCATATTATACTATAATCTAAGCATGTCATATTATACTATAATCTAAACATAATGCATTACAAAAATATCAATGTAAGTTATATCATATTTCAAATAAAAGAATTGAAATTATGAAATTCATACTAAAAAAGAACTGAAAATAAAGAACTGAAATCATTTTTTCAAAGAATAGACATTTCATCAAACACCTTACATGCATCAGTAATTTATCCCAACATTACAACTAAAATCATGTCTTGTCCCTTCTATTACTAACATTTATACCTTAAATTTGTTTTTCAATCACAAAATATACAAATAAACGAAAGTAATCAAATACCTAAATTAACTTTTATTCAATATACAAAAAAACACATGACAGTAGTTACAAAAACACCTCTACCGAAGGATACCGTGACAATGGCTAGAGAAGATAACGTCGACGAGTTAGAAAAGAAGTCCACAATAGAGAAACCGGAGAGAAGAAAATCGAAGATGAGTCACAGGAAGAAGGAAGAAGAAGACGCAGGGGGAGGGGGAGATGTCGAATGAGTTTAAATTTAAAAAGAATTTACCGATGAAAATTTCCGCAGGCAAACTCAAAAAAATTTTATTCCGCTAATAATTCCTGCCATTTTACTAATGAATATCTTATACCGTCGCTAAATCCTTTACCGACGAATATCTTATACTGTCGCTAAAGTCCACCACAAAATTTACCCGGCTGATTTCTCTCCATATTTAGCGACGGATATTAGTATCGTCACTAAACGAAATTTTTTTGTCAATTTTACCAACGGAAATGGATTTTTCGTGGGTAATTTGCAACGATATATTTTTCATCGGTAATTTTCCGTCGCTAAAGTGCATCACAAAATTTAGCGAGATGATTTCTCTTTATATATAGTGACGGATATTAGTACCATTGCTAAACGAAAATTTTTCCGTCAATTTTACCAACAGAAATGGATTTTTCATCGGTAATTATTAACAGTATATTTTTCATTAGTAATTTTCCATCGCTAATTCTCGCTTTTCTTGTAGTGTCCTACACCACAGCTCAACCACTTTATCAATATTAAACTCACTAGAGACTATTATTTGCTCTAGAAAGCCCAAATCATCCCTTATTTTCAAAGCCAACACCTTCTGGGGTATGTTGATGATTCTATCGAGACTCTCACAATAGTTGTTGAAACCTTAAATGTGAAACACGTTAAGTTCCAAATCCTGCTTATACCATCTAGTATCATCAAGATCGACTAGTTTTGGGTGCATTATTGTCATCACTTACTGAGGAGATCCTTGGGCACGTTCCGTTTCTCACCACAACAACTAAGGTATGGAATTCTCTTAAATAGATGTTTGCCTCTCATTCAAAGGCAAGAATTATGTAGATATGACTTCAACTTTCCAACCTACAAAAGAAGGAAATGACAACAACTAACTACTTCCACAAAGTGAAGAGTTTAAGCGACACCATGACTACCGTTGGACATCCTCTCAGCGAAGATGAGATTGTCTCCTACATGCTTGCTGGGCTCAGTTCAGAATACGATCCCCTCGTCACTTTAGTGATGTCACGTCTAGATGCAATAACTCTTAATGACTTATATGCTTACCTCGTCAGCTATGAGCTGTAACTTGAGCATCACAACTCTATTTTCAGATGTCTTCATCAGCAAATCAAGTCTCACAGGGAAGTTCCCACGGAGGGCGCACAAGATAAAATAGGCAAGGAAGAAGCTGTGGATGTGGCAACTATCCAGGAAGATCTAACAATAACAACAATAACTCCTTCAGAAACAATTTTAAGCCCACGTGTCAAGTGTGTGGAAAACAAGGACATGATGCTCTTCGTTGCTATCATCGCTTCGATCATTCGTTCCAAGCTCAAGACCAACATACTGCAGCTCATATTCAATTGACACCAATTGGTATGCAGACTTAGGGGCTACCGATCACCTCACCAATGACTTGGATAGGTTAACCATGAAGGAACAATACATTGGATTAAACCAAGTTCAATTCGCCAGTGGGATAGGTTTGTAAATCTCTCATCTTGGTCATTCAACTATTTCTAGTTCATCTCGTCCTCTTTATCTAACCAATGTTTTGCATGTTCCCCAAGTTACCAAAAATATGTTGTATGTCTAAAAATTTACCTTTGATAACAATGCTTATTTTGAGTTATATCCTAACTCTTTCTACCTAAAGGACATTCCAACAAAGAAAATTCTTCTTCAAGGCATGTGCAAAGGTTTCGATTCTCTGATAAAGCAGCTTATCTGTCATCTTCTCACTTCTACCAAAACCAGTCTAGAACAATGGCACAAGCATCTCAATCATCCTTCCCCAGCAATAATCTCAAGCATCCTTCAGTCAAATAATCTTTCTTACTCCTCCAATAAGCAATCCCATGTGTGTGATGCCTATCAGCAAGGCAAAATACACCAACTGCTATTACTGTGTAACTTCTCAACCTTTTAAACTCATTCATACCGATGTTTGGGGGCCTGTATTCCCTTCATAAGAGGTTTTAAATATTATGTAAGTTTTCTCGAAGATTTTAGTCATTTTTCATGGGTTTATCTTTTAAAGTGAAAGCCTGATGTTGAATAGACCTTCTTGTATTTTTAGAAACTTGTTGAGAATTTGTTAAATTTCAAAATTTATTCTATCTAGTTTGATTGGGGAGGGGAGTACCAAGATGTAGAAATTTCTCATCGTATATCTTGCCCTCACACACACCAACAAAATAGTGTTGTTGAAAGGAAACATCGACAATTACTTGAAACAGGTCTCACTCTACTTGCACAAGCATCTATGCCTATTCGTTTTTTAGATGACATTATCCTCACCTCTTATTATCATATAAACAGATTGCCCAACAAAGTTATCAATAATGAATCTCCTCTTTCTCTTCATACTTCACCTAACCACAATATGCAAAAAGTTTTTGGTTATGCTTGTTGGCCCAATCTTAGGCCATATAACAAAAGAAAACTTGATTTTCGAACTCAACAATGTGTCTTCCTTGGATACAGTGATATACACGAGGGATATAAATGTCTACATAGATCTTCCAGTCGAGTTTATATTACTCGGGAAGTCATATTTGTTGAAACAGTTTTTCCTTTTGCCAAAACTGAAAACAACTTTTAGCACACCAATTCCACTGTTCCAAACCTTGTCACCCTTCCTTCTCAACTCAATCCTCAAACCTCCACATCCTCTGAACCAATTCTAGTTAATGATCAAGTGGAGAGTTGCACTCCCACTCCCTCATCCACTAATAGAACTAATTCTAGTTCAAGTTTTTCAGGTGATGGTGTACAATCCAGTTCTGAAGGAAGCTTTGAAGGAAGTCCATTCGTTACTTCTGAACTAGTCAGCATGGCTCAAAATGAAGGACATCAGATGACGACTCATTACAGAATAAAGTGACTCGATTACAGAATAAAGTGTCAAAACCAAAACAATTTATAGATGGAACTATTTGTTATCCACTCAACCGAAAGGGGTTTGTCTCTATCTCTACTGACACACCAATTACATACGCTGAAGTCGCGACACAACCTCACTAGCATCAAGCAATGGACTCTAAATTTCAAGCTCTCATACGAAACAAGACATGGCATTTGGTTCCTTTTCAACTGGGACATAATGTTATTGACTCGAAATATGTCTACAAAGTGAAAAAAATCTAATGGCTCCATTGATCAATACAAAGTGCGTCTTGTGGCAAAGGGATTCAAACAACATCATGGCATCGACTATGAAGATATATTCAGTCTAGTTGTCAAGCCTCTTACTATCAGATTCATCCTTTCAATTGATGTTGCTCATGGTTGGAATCTTAAATAGGTAGATGTGCACAATGCATTTCTTCATGGTGCTCTACAAGAAGAAGTTTACATCTGTCAATCATAAGGATATGAAGACCCAAAATTTCCTGGATTTGTATGCAAGCTCGATAAAGCACTTTATAGGTTGAAACAAGCTCTAAGAGCGTGGTTTTCATGGCTGACACCTCATTGTGCATTTTCAAATCATCAGAAGTACTCATCTATGTGCTTATATATGTGGACGACATAATTATAGCCAGTTCAAGTTCATATGCTACTAATAAGTTGATTCAGCAGCTGATTAGAGAGTTTGCTTTAAAAGATCTAGGCAATTTGAGTTATTTTCTCAGTATTAAAGAATGTCACGTCAAGAATGTTTTGCTTCTTACTCAACAAAAATATATTGCAGACCTGCTACTACGAACAAAGATGACCAATTGCAAACCAATATCGACTCCTATGGCCAGTTCAATGTAGCTATCCAAGACTCAAGGAATGTCACTGTCAAAAGATGAGGTATTTCTGTATAGAAGTACAGTTAGAGCGCTGTAATATCTTACTCTCACTCATCCAAATATTGCTTAATCTGTAAACAAAGTATGTCAGTATTTACAAACTCCAATTGATACCCATTGGGCAGTAGTAAAAAGAATACTTTGCTACATTAAGGCAACTCCATTGATGGGGGATCTTCATTCAGCAGTTGAAATCCTAGCTTCTTAGCTTCTTTTCTAATGTTGACTGGGCAGGGTGCCCTGATGATCAATGGTCTACCAATAGTTTTGCTATCTTCTTTTGGCCAAATCTTATGTCTTAGAGCTCTCAAAAGCGGTCAACAATCTCTCGCTCAAGCACAGAAGCAAAATACAAAGCAATGGCGAGTGCTACGACAGAATTAATTTGATTACAATCAATGTTAAAGGAGCTAGGAGTCTACCAGTCAAGAGCACCCTCCTTATGGTACGATAATCTTGGAGCTACCTACTTGGTAGCAAACTCGGTGTTTCATGCTAGAACGAAGCATATTGAGATAGACTTTCATTTCGTCAGAGAATGAGTGGCAACAAAGTCTCTAAATGTTCAGTTTATTTCATCTTCAGATCAAGTTATAGACATTTTTATTAAAGTGCTCAATCGAGAGTTGTTTCACAAATTTCGTCATAATCTCAACTTGATTTCGCTAGCTGAAATTGAGGGAAAGTGTTAGATTTAGTCTTACCGTTTGCTGAGTTGCTGTAATTTCTAACGTCTTATGTTATACGCAATCTTTTCTATTAGATGAATTCTTTTCTGTTATATTTTTAGTTTATAAATTCATTGCTGGACCAACTGTGTCCTTACGCATCTTAAATAAAAGACTTTCCATAAACTTTTCTTCTCTCATCAAAACAAGCGCTTATCACATAATATTAAATCGTGTGTTGAATGTTTTGGGTGACATGCCGATCAATTGCTTGCTAGACATGGAATCACAAGCATTTGCACTTATTCAAATCACTACAAGAAAAATACCCAATTTGCGACGTTTTAAAAACGTCGCAAATGTTCGAAAAACGTCGTTAAATATTTTTTGTGACGTCTCTGAGAACGTCGCACCGAACGTCGTTGAAGGGGAAGTAAGGAAACGTTTTTATCGACGTTTTGTTGAAAACGTCGGGGAAGCGTAGGCGATTTTTTGACGTTTGGGGAAACGTCGTAAAAGCGTAAGCGAATGAGCGACGTTTAATTAAACGTCGTGAAAACAACATAGGTTTCTGCGACGTCTGTTAGCCGTCGTGGAAAGCATGACCATCTGCGACGTCTGGTAGACGTAGTAGAAAGGGTTAAAATCTGCGACGTCTAGCAAACATCGTAAAAAGCATGATTATCTGCGACGTCTGGTAGACGTCGTCGAAAGCAGAACATTCTGCGACGTTTGTGAGCAAACATCGCAGATGATAATATATTTAAATTTTTCTTAATAAATAATAAATTTTAAATTTTATATAATTAAATTTAAATGACATATAATTAAATAAAATCATTCAGAATAGTGTGAATTATTAAAATTAAATTTGAAAATTTATTTGAATCGAAATATGATTTTAAAATAAAATTTT
>JANIJH010000004.1:53816113-53842629 GCA_024520975.1 Erythroxylum areolatum | reverse complement strand
CCAAACGTTGAAGGAAAAGGGAAAGGGAATGTTTGCTGTTGACGACGGGTGGGGCGGCGACGTTGAGTTTTTTTTTTCAGGTGGGGCGGCGACGAGTGCAGAGAGTAGGATAAATACAGGGAGGAGCGCGAGAACGAAAACGAAGGAGCGCGAGATGATCGAAAACGAAACTGATTAATTGATGAGTTTTATTTTTTCCCCAACACTTCCACGACGTTTACTTCATAACAACGTCGACATAATTCTTTTCCCACGTTTTAATAATTAAACGTCTCATATAATTCTCCAATTCCGCGTCGTCTGATAACAACGTCGATAAATAGTCATACTTTTCCTGACATTTTTTAAACGTCGGGAAAGGTCATACTTTTTTGCGACGTCTTCCACTCAAACGTCGCAGAATGTATACTTTTTTTGTAGTGAATGACGCTAGATCGAAGAGAAAATTATCTGAATAACACAAAGAAGTCAATACCAAATAACAAGCACCACGACTTTGGTGAGGATGATTTAATAATATATCTTAACATACAAGAGTTTACATCATGATTTATTAGAAAAAAGAGATACGTGCTAGAATGAGAATGAAACATACACAGAAAAAATAACATTCGTGGTTGGACTATTCTTTCTTCGTTAATTTCTTACGGTTGGTGATTGCCTGGTCCAATCAAGATATGACATAAGGCATCCCCTACAAGGGTTAATAAAAAATCAAAGGTGCATGGTGGTTGGTTTATTATAGATTTATTTATTTAAATCTCATAAAACACTTTGTTTTTCTGTAAGAATTTCAAGCCAAAAACTTTTGAGTCTACATTGCTATTTATCTAACAATTCTCCAAAGATTTGTACAAATTCAAGAAACATAGTACGAGTTGAGTTCCTCCAGCCAAAACATTGCGTCCTGATTTTCCAACAAAGTAGAAGTTACCCTTTTGATTGAACTGTTCACTACACTCCCTTCTCTCTGCAGGTTAGCCTTAGTACACCTCTAAGTTGTTCTTCTGCTTTGTAGCTGTTGGTTACAGGTGAACAGGCCAATGCAACTGGAGAGAGCACATCGAGACAAATTTGTCAAACGTGGGGCTAATATCATAATAGCAGGATAATGTCGGGCAAGCTCTTTGCTTGGAAAACATTGTCAACTATGGAAAGGAAAATTGCGATGTCACTAAGTGACTCCTACGTTAACTAATAAGCTTTTTGTCTTGCTTACAGGTGCGCTAAGGAAAGAGGATATATATCAAACTATGTCTTCCTTTTATATTTTTGTCTATAGTCCTTCTATCAAACTATGGCAGAGAAGGTCGTTAAGAGCTTTCTGCTAGGATAATTGGCACAAATGTAGCAACTGCATCAATGCTGACCCTTAAGCCTCTGTATGTTATCTGCATGGTTCAGCGTAATTCAGCCATGTTGATGATTTTGGTGAGGGGCATGAAACAACACTTTATAGTTCTTTTATAGTAAAATTGGAAATAATTTTTTATAATAGTGAAATTTATAACTATTATTTTTTATGTACATTTTATAAATTACTAGAAGATTAAATTAATAAAACAAGTCCCCGCAATTCGGTAATGTAAGGAAATGATTAATAAAAAATAAGTGTATATTAAAATTGATAAATATTGATTAAATTAATTCTATCACTTCATTTTAAAATATTAATTCATGTATAATTTATAAATTATTATGCGTACTCAAAATTTATCAATATATACTTAAAAAATAATAACTATGATCTAGAGAATAATTGTCATAATCGACTCTTCCTAGTCTTGAATGAATCTCTCTTTACTTGGTAGCATTCGCCAAATCTAAGCATTTTAAACGAACAAAACTCCATGGTCAACTTTCCAAGTTCTGATTATGAAACTATTCAGCAGTGACCTTATCAAATTCAAGTCTATTTGAACTCTAACTTAAAATTAATTGCCAAAGCTTATTCTTTATTGTTACTGAATATGATCTCTTGAATGCAATAACGAATTACCGTCATTTTTCATACGGGACAAACATTTTTTTACTCTTTTAATCTATCCTTTTTCTATTTCAATCTCTTTAAACTTTATTAATTATACTTTTCGTTGATATGAATAAAATATAAAATTAACAATAAAGGTAAAAATGATATGTATATCCAATTTCAATGTCGCATATAATTTGATTTAACAAGTGTTAATGATAATATTAATATGAAATAAATAACAAGATCTAGAGATTAAATTAATAAATTAAAAACTAAATAAGAAACAACGAGTAATTGACTTTTCCCTTTGTCAGACTCCATATCACTCTTCAGTTGGCCACGATTGACCCAAACAACGACTTAATGCATTAGGCTGTTCCTACTTTCACCCGCTCTTTGATTTGGCCATGAATGATCCAAGAAGATTAAATGCATCGGAAATACCTTGCACCAGATGACTTTGCTCCACTTGTAAACTTTCAGATTAAGAAATGGAGTAGCAAATGATTGAGCTATTTATAAGCACATAGACTCCATCTTTCCTACCCATGGTGCCATAAAAGTGAGATACATTGGCATAACTAAATATTAAGGAGATCATTAATACATTATATTACCATTTCAAATAATAAGTTTATCTTTTAAGAGCTACTATAGTATGGACAATTTTATTCTCCAAACACGTGTCTTCTTTTTTTCCCGCATAATCAGCAAATCTCCATTGTCACTCGTATGAAAAAGTTGGGGTTAAATATCATGTATCAGAATCATCTACGTAAGCTGAATGCTTGTGCACAAGGAGTTCAACTAGGGGCTGTTCCACGTCTGAACAAGGCTGAGTCTTGTCACGGTGTACTGGTATGTTTCCGTTGTTCGTAACTATTGTCACCTCCTCTTTGCGGGTCAAGAGCTCATTTGCAACTACCATGTGCATCTTGTACTTTTTAAGAGCCATATCAGCCTTCTCAAGAAGAATCTTAGAATCCGTCTCAAGCTGTCCAGGTTATGCAATGAAAACGTCAATTGATGATTCATGGTGAACAAAATTGCTTATGATAATGAGCTGAATTTCTTTTTAACAAGACACGAAACTTCTTCACCATCGAGTAACGGCCTCATTGTCAAAACAGAAGGATAGGAAGAAATCCTAATTCTTTTTGTTCAGATATATAACAAGATAAAAGGTCCAATTGTTTTCTTCCACGCACCCTTTATGATTATGGTGGAAGAAAACATTCCTTACCATGCATGCTACTGAAATATATACATAAATTCAGGATCCCATAACTGACTTTATGATATATCAGAAACCTATGTTTATAATCGTTGGTTATTGATATCAATCCAAATCCATCTCTACACTATTTACATATCATTTAGAGCAGATGCAACAGTATCACTTATCAATGAAAAACCCTTCCAAGGACTTGGTCAAAATTCTCTCAATCTTCATGGAAATAAGATGTTGGTACAAAAACTAACCTTGAATGATATGCAAAAGGCTAAAGGAGCCCATTCTTTCCTTAGGACTGAGAGCATTTTCGGCACTTGAGCAAGTCGCATGTCAAGTGAGCCAGAGGCTGACTGAATCTTGTGCTCTGCCTAAAAATGTATGGAACGATCAATAACTAATAGAGATTCATCAACCACCTCACACATGAATAAACACTCTATAGCTGAACAAAGGAAATACATGATGAGAGAATTTCCTTTCCAACAAGAATCCATGAAATTAGGAATCCCATATTAATTCACGCTAATTTCAATTCATACTCTCTAACAAGAGAAAGAGGACTATAATCAATGTGCTTTCGAGAATAGGATTCTCAACAGGATATTGTTGAACCAGAAGGAAAAGGTCATGCTGTACCATCCAAACAATAAGCAAACATTGGAAGATATTCTAAATAGCATCTAGGTCTTTCTTATTTTGATTTGCATGAGCGACTTACAAAGAATATGATGGCACAATATCAGTATACATCTATAAATGCTGAATAGATGTTTTTTTTTTCCTCATTTCATCTCTGGTAAGGTGGATAATTAAATTAAACAGAAGATGAGATTAAAAGGAAACAAAGAATTACAATTTTTTAAACTACCTCACACGAAGTTTTCCCTTTTTGTTCTATTTTTGAGCTTCTACACGGTTAAGAATCATTACCCTACCATACATATTTGTATTACAAAATCATAAGAAGTCCCACGATACTTTACTAGGAGTGGACATGCTCTTGTACAATGCAATTTCCATAGGATTTTCACAAACACTTTAAGTTATTGTCTGAGAAACCAATTCAGCTTAAAAGGACATATGGACAATTAATTTGCGTATAAAAATAATTACCAAGCTTTTCCATGGGACATAGAAGTCAGAAACTGCAGCAGCAAGATAAAACATGGCATGTGACCCCAAAACTTTCATGGACATTGCAATTATTCGTAACATCTGCAACATTCAATATAAAAGTTCAAACCTTGTATACATATGCAAATATGAAGAGACACATAAAAGACGACACAAAACAGACAACAAATTAAATAAACAGCTTTCTCTGAAAGAAAGCTGGGAGGTGACATCATCAAATAGCATAAGAAAATCATATATAAACAGTACAAGAATTCAGAAAACAACCAATCAACTTATATGATGAAGACAAGGCTCCAACATTACTTATCAAGCCAGCAATATAAAAAGTTTTAAAGGCTGTTATTCCCATTGAAGAACTATCAATTGAATGTTCAGTCTTCAATAACTGCTAGCATTAACAACACGTACTTCATGAAGGACTTGTCATATCCCAAATATTAACGATGCATTAATTTGAATAAGAAAGAAAGTGTTACAGGCAGCATGACTTGTATCAGTTACTCTTGGATTGCACCGAGTTGTCTGCCATCTAAGTATTAATCAAATAAAACTCTCCATTCATCCAACTAGTGTCAAGATAACATTTGTCATGCAATAGAAAAAATTTTTATACAAAGAGAAGGCAAATATGAGTCATGACTTAATGTGACACTTCCATGACTGGAATATCACCAAGAAGGGGTTATTGCACTAGCATTTAGTAATGTACAGACAAAGCTGAGTGAAGCTGACCTGAAGATATTCAAATATGGTTGTAAACGGAATCTTCAACAAGCGACCTTCTGCAATGGCCTGAAATATGAAATAAGCCTCCATTAACAAACTGTTTAAGTTTATACAACCACTGCTCATTGCATTACAATAAAAGTAGATGCAAAAGATAAAAAGATGAAATTCTAGACTACAAAACACAAATAAGTTAATAGATGGTTCATACAGCATGATGATCACCAATGGCCCTCCGCACTGCTTCAGAGTATGATGGCTGCACTGAAATGTTGCACAAAATTTGGTTAGCACAACAGCAGCAATCAGTTGTTGAAACAATTTACTTAAATAAAATTGAGAAAAATTGGGGATGAATCCTCTAGAAACACAAGAAAAAAGATAAAGAAACATGCATTGTCCCCTAAGCTAGCACTATGAGAGATCATACAAACAACAAACAGGATCAAGCAATATAACGACCTTAGAAACAACATAAGAAATCAGAATGAAAAAATTTCAAGATTATGGATTGCATTGCATACAGGCAATTGTCACAAGAAATATAATGTAGCAATGTGCTTGCAGCAAGAAAGAAAAAAAAAAAACTGAAGTCTTATGTACAAACAATAGACACCAAAAACCTTGTATGCTGGATTCTTTATTGAACTCAAAACATTCAAGGAAAGGATCCTCCGGAAGATATCGGCAATATGGCTGGCAAGTTTCTCTGCACAAGCCGCAATACATGGTCAAAAACAACTGGTTTTAAAACTGATGTGGATAAATCCTTCATCTTCCCGCAAAACCCGCTTTTTACTCGTATGAAGAATAGTACATCTTACTTATAAACTATAAAGGCTACATCAGAAGTCAACTACATCATGGAAATATAAGAACTCACCTCCTATGCAAGTATACAACTGCATACCCAGCCTTGATAAAGTACCTAAGAGGTTAATATTCTACACGATATCAAAACAAAACAACAAGACTCGCAAAAGAAAGAAGCTTGTATATAAAGTAAATACTCAGTGGACGCAGCTCCTCTATGGCCTGAACTGAAATTATCGATGTAGCGGACACAACGTTGCTCCAACGGAACGGTGGTACCACCACAAGTCACACATACAACCCTCCGACCACTTTCACATCCTTAAGATGCAAATCGAATAGCTCATTAGAGTATACCCCAAACAACTGAAAAATCTTCCAACATCAATGAACTTGCCTGGAGGAGAAGAATTGAATTTGATGAAGTCATGTAGCTTCTTCTGGACACCAGCACTGTCTTTAAGAGGCGGAGCTGATTCAAAAAATGATTCGATTTCGACGTCTAGAGTAAGTTGTTGAGTTTCGGATTCAGACCCATTTACCGAATCCATTATCCCCAGACTCGGCAACGATCCCTAATTCCCACGATTTCGTTTATCGGCAAGTCTAAATCTGAAACGGTGACGAGAGAAAGGCCGAAAGGGTAAGGGACTGTTTCCATTTTTTTTAAGTTTTTTTAAAATTGCTTTCAATTTTTATAAATTTATAAAAATCATACTAGTCAATGTTGTTTTCTTTTTTTCCTTTTTATAATCTAATTTATTATCAAACAACATATATTATTTAATTATTAATAAAATAGTAAATAATTTAATTATTTTATCATTAAATTAATTAAATATTAATTTTAAAAATAAAATTACACAAATAATTCCTTTTAAAATTTTATATAATTTATAATTATTATAAGGAACAAAAATGTAATTACTTTAACATAATCAACTAAATAAAAATTTATTTTCATTTTAAAAATTATAATTTAAAAATATAAAAAGTAAAAACTACAACTAAAAATATAAATAAAATCAAACGAGCTTTGAACTAAAAAAGATACTATTTAAAAGGAAAAAAAAAGAAAAGCACACAATTTCAATATGAAAACAATCGATGATTTTCCCATTATTGAAGGCTAGACTTTATATTTCGTAACCTCCATCAATTATAAATCGTTAAATTATATTTAAAGTTTAAATTTTTTAATATTATGATTTTAATTAAAATGATTAAAATAATAAAACATATATTCAAATTTTAAATTTAATAAAAATAATTTTTATTAATTTTAGGCAAAATACAATTTTTCTTCTAATCACTCATAAATTATAATTTTCTCATATTTCTATTAGTGACCACTTCATTATAAAATGCTAGATCAATTAAAATATTATAGAGATGCATTTTAACTTGGTTTAACTCACGGGTCATCTAATTAAATTATACGACAATTGGTGCATCATATGTTTAAAAAAAAGCCAACAATTTGGAAAGGATTAAACAAACTAAATATTCGAATCATTTTTCTTCGATCTTTGTTTTCATTAACCCAAATTGACTCCTAATCTTTGAATCCTCTTTTTTCTCTCAATTTGATCATTTTTTTCACGTTATCAACCAACAAAATTCCCTCCATCTTCAAACCATAAAACGAATTTGAATCCTAAATATTATTGTGTGGAATCATGGATACTATAGATAGTCGAGCCATCTCCGATAGATGGGTAATCCCATCTTTAGTTTTTTTTCTTGTTCTTGTGTTACGTTAAAAATAACGTGTGATAGTAGAATAAGGGATTCGAACGTTCGAGCACAGAAGAAGAGAGGAAGGAAGGAAGAGACAACAACACAGAAGACAGAGACAAGAATCGCAGAAAGGAAGAGAATATTCTATAACAACCAACATGTCTTACAACGTAGGAAACATCCGAATATATAGTTGCCTAAAAATGAAAAAGTAATTTCCTAATGCAGCGTACACAGTACGGTCCTGCTCCAAACACGAACTACACGTTGCGCATCGCTTCCTCAGCCGCCGAATCTTCGTACCTTCCCTTTTAGCCTTCGCCGTCTGAATAAACCGTAAAATCTTGCTAATGAAGTATTATGTGCGTGTTTTTAGGATTGCCTGCAGTCATAGAGATAAAGATCCTGTATGCTATCTCATGTTTCAAAGTATAGAATCAAGGTTAGCGTTCCCTCTTATTCTATGACATATACACGTTTAATGATTGTAGAACAAGGAGAAATATCATTCAAATAAAGTTTTATTTATAAAGAAATATATCCTTTTCCCATAAAATTAGAAATAATGGTTAATTGAGTTAGAAATTCCACACATGAATAATTTTTCTACAAATTAGAAATTTTGTTTGTGTGATATACAATTACTCAATTTTGTATAAATAATTTTTTAGGACCATTTCATTTGGATTTGTTAATACACTGGCTACTTATTATCCTACCATCAAGCTTCAATTTTAGAAGAAGCCAGGTGTCGTTGTAATCTGTTCATATGGGCTACTCTTGATTGTTAGATTATTTTAGGCCACTAGTATTGACATGGTATTTACTATGTTGTAATTAAATACTATTGATATAGTT
Source organism: Erythroxylum areolatum (assembly GCA_024520975.1). Lineage (NCBI taxonomy): Eukaryota > Viridiplantae > Streptophyta > Magnoliopsida > Malpighiales > Erythroxylaceae > Erythroxylum > Erythroxylum areolatum. The sequence goes on along the minus strand of JANIJH010000004.1, from coordinate 53,834,146 downwards.
ATTTATTCAATTCCTTTGTTAAGTTGAATGGGATTTCTTTGTGCAATAAAGAGAAAATGTAAGTTAAGACAAGTGGTAATATTTAGCTTTAGTTCATCAATTTTCAAACTTTAAAAAGTACAAATTTTCAACCCTTTTATAGCCAAAATTTTTAGGACCATTATTCTTGGATTTGTTACAAATTGACTTGGGATTTTCAGCCTATACATATTGACTTGGGACTTTTAGGATCAATTTGTAATTGGCATTAATATATTGAGTGTCATTATATATTAGCATGAATAAATAAAAGTTCACCTGAATGGTTATATTATGAACAATGTTGTTTTCTTTCAACATGCTTGATGAATACTTTTAGATCAATATGTTCTTTTATAAATATACTATTTTTTAATAGTATGGATTGATTTATTTTCATTTATCTGTATAGAATAGTAGTAAATGGAAAGGCTAGTATAGGGTTATTTGGTGGTGGACATTTTACTCAAGAAGGTACACTAAAGTATGTAAGGCATCGAAAACTTTTGATAACTTGAACTCCGATTATGTGTTTATATTAGGATATATAAATATTGTTAGTACATAACATTTGATTCCTAAGAAGGGGTTAGATGATGGCTTGATGAGGCCAGAGTCCAATCAAAGTGCATTAGAATTGATTAAATTGTTATTGTTGTTATTTATTTGAATCATGTTGATGAACCAACACCTTTCATACCAATTTTAATGAAATATGATAACTAGCATAACAATGAGGTTGTTGTTGATTAGAGAGGCAATATTGGTGTTGGTATTATGTAAGCCAGAGATTAAATCTAATTACTTTCCTAAATTCTATGTATATGTAAAACTTGGGTTTTAGTTCAATACAAATTAAAAAACAACGTGAAATTGAATATATAAAAACAACTCAATCTAAACAACAACAAAGTGATAAAATTGATTAATGGGTTGAGTTCTTTAGTTTAATCTCGGCCTAAGCACAATTTCACATATGTTATTGAATCATAGTCTTCACACTTGTCTTTAGACTATTGATCGTGAATTAACAATAAGCTCTATTAATCTCGGCTTTTTCTTAGGTCATAGTTAATTAAGAAGAGCTCGTTAATTAACTCTAACTATCAAGAAACTTAGAAAAAAAACTCTCTAATTTTATTCAGACAGCTGCATTACAAGTAAGAAAATGGACCAATCTGAGCAATAATCAGACAAGCTCGAATTATTTAACTTATCCCTAATGATTTAATATTGTTAGTTGCCACATACGACTTCGAACATGACTATTACGTATTGTATTCAAATTCTAGCAATGGGTTTTCATGAAAAACGATTCAATAGAGCATTAAATGCATTCTTACACACCCAATCATTAATCTCAAGATAACGCCATCAGTCTAAAAAAAGGAAAAGAAAATAACACACAATGATGTATGCTTAAATGTGCTCCTTAACGTCAATTGCACCTCCGAATTGGCATCGGGTGGGTTAGCCCTCCATCTTTTTCATCAAGCTCTAAGAATCAACCAAGAATGTCTTCATCATTATTACAAATCGACCAGAATTAAAGAGGAATCATGTTTGATCATTTTTCTGCACAATTTTCATTTGCAATCTCTTGTAATAAAGAAGAAGAATTAGTTGTTATCCACTCCCGTTCTTGAAGATCAAAGTTGAATAAGTGAAGAAGGATCAGGTCTTTCCTCTCTCATAGCTCCAGCCCTCACCAAGATAATTTTTATATCATAAAAAGGAAGAAGGATCAAGTCTGCCCACTCACGTTTTCATTCAGCCTCTACTCACATTTTTATTTCAGCCCTCACTAACGTTTTGTTTTAGCCTCCACTCACGCATGTTTTGATTTAGCCTCTACTAATGTTTTTGTTTCAACCCTCAAATGTGTTTTGCTCTAGCTGTCACCTATTCTCTAACCATCCACACTTGGAAAACTGAAGAGGAGAGCTGTCGTCTTTGTTATTGTTCGGCCACCACTCTCTTTTGTTACAGCCCTTTCCTATCTTTGGTTATCCACTCTCCTCTTGTTCAGCTGTAGCCAACACAAAACTTATTTTATTCTCCAAGTTTCACCCCTTTGTTGTCATACAAGCCAATGTTTTTATATGAAGAATGTAAGGTTAAATGGGATAGCTAACATGAAATGGGACAACTGTCCTGCTTCTCATATTTATTCCCTAATGAAAAACACCTCCTTTGTTGTCACCATCTATTTGCTTTTATATGAAAAACTATGTTTAAAATGATGAGGTGTCCATTTCTTCTCATTCATGTCACGACTTTAACATTTTAATTGTTACAGTCGTGATCTCATGACTGTACAATTTTTCGACCCTTTTCTAATTGATGTTTACAGCATATATCTTCATCTTTCTTGGTAATTTCTTGTCTTCTTCTTGCTTTAATCTACTTCTTCTTATTTCATGAAGACAAGTGAGTATGATTCTTCGAAAAACGATCCAAATATAGTGCTTTTAACTCGCTTTAACTCCTTTACTTCCAAATTGTGCCTAAAACTACATGAGTCAAAGTGAGTATCTTAAACAAGTTTATGTCATCAATCGCTAAGTATTATGGAATAATTATACAATCAATTAAACACATATCAAAGACATTTCAAAGAAAAAATCCTAGATATTACAAGCATTAAATTTTAAAAATGGTAGAAGAATACATTGAGAAACTAAATTTATCTGTTGATTCTAGTATATGCAAGTATGCAAACAAGGAAGGATCTTAAAGCAAAGTTAAAAGGGTAGTATAATGAATATGAAAAGCTTGATGGTTATATTACTGAGCTGAAAGAAATGAATTCATGCTTTATAATTGCACTTCAACTTAGAAGGTCTAAAGATAAGTATGTGTTTAAGAGGAGGCAAATTTATTTTGGTGCTATAAAGAAGGAAAGGAAGAATCTACGACTTATAATCAATATGGACAGATGTTTTTTAAAGACAAAGTACTAGGGATAACTTCTAAATGTCGTGGGAAGTGAAGGAAACCACCGATATATCCTATTGTGTGGGCAATTGTTGAGGTGGAGAATCCTAAGAATTGGATATGGTTTATTGAGCAGTTAGCCTTCATCTTAGAACTTGAAGATGGTGAAGGAATCACAATGATATCAAATATACAAAAGGTACAATATCCAACTAAGAGAAATTTATACATGTATTTGCTTCTATGAACTCTTCTAACTTATTGTATTTAATTTGTAGAGACTCATGGGAGCCAAGAATGTTGTATTTCCCTCTACTACACACAAGATGTGTGAAAGGCATGTGTATCACAATTAGATGGGAAATGAAAGAGAAATGATCTTTAAAATGTATTATAAAATTATATATGGACATATTTTCATAATAATTTGATAATAAGCTTGTGAACTTAAATAAATCTGTACCTAGAGGTGCATAGGACTTGTTTAAATATCCTAAAGAAACATAAAGTAGGGCGTTCTAAAGAAACGTGTAACATCCCATTACTTGCGAGGAGGCTAGAATAGTAAATATGAGTAATTAATGAGATATTAGAAATATATTTTTTATGCTCATGCATAATATGTTATATACATAAATATGAATAGCTAAATCTTGCACATGAAAATAATTATACATGCACTCATAGATAATTCCGGGTATAATTGAATTGAGTTGTGATATTATTGGAAATTTTGAATTTATTGTGTTGGAAATTTTATTGGTTAGTATGATTGTTATATTTTTAAATTTTGGAGAATTTTAGGAATAATTTCAGAAATTTTGGATTATTATGGAAAATAGGAATAGGAATCTAATGATATTGGAGATAATTGTAATGTAAGGAGGAAGTTAAAGGAATTAGTTCAAAAGGAACTTAGTTAGAGCCTTATATATTAAATAGGTGACAAGTGTCACTGACTTAGTTAAGTTGCTTTTTATAGTTTTGTTAGAAAGTAAGTTATGTTCTCCGGGAGTTAAAAGACTTAGTACTATGTCCTAGTTACTTTCTTTGTAGCCACCTTCTTCAAGTTTCTTCCAACACACAGAGTTTTTCATCAAATATCCTCCAAAAGTTAATTTTGTTTTTCCTTATCCCATACCACTCCCATTTTGCTATTTGTTTCTTCTGCCCTAAGAAAAAACTGAAGCTAGTCAATTTATATAGTGGTATATGTGAATTTGTATGGAGTTAAGGCTTTGGGATAATTGAGGATCTTGGAATTTTAACAAGTATTGAGTAAATCCTTAAAAGTTATGGATTTATGAAACAAATTTGATGAAATTACTGTCATTTGCTATGATCATAGCATTTACGTACATCTCCATGAACACTGCGCTAATAGGATGAAAAATCTGGATAAAATGTTATTTAGTATTTGAAGGTTATTTATGATCTAGTAATGTAGAAATGATTTTTGGAGTTAGAAGGAGCAATGAAATGGTGTGTGGGATTAGTGTAGAAATTTATAAAATTATGATGTTCAGACATGCTCTGTTTCTCTTCATTGTGAATATACATGTATGTAGGTGTGTACGTGAATATGTGAGTGTTTTAGAGATGACCAAAAGAATTATGTTAGAGTTGATGAATAGTTAAAAACTGATGGTCTGAGATGAGAATGAGTGTATAAATGAAAGTTGAGAGGAAAAATAGAGAATGTATACAAAAGTTGAAATAAAAAGAATGGTGAAAGGCATATGGCAGAACATGAATAGGATAAATCACTGATTTTTGGCTTTCGATGGAATTTGACTAAACTTGCATATTTAGGGGTAGTATGAATTTGTTGTATTGATTTAAAGGGAGATGGAGTAGGAAGACTAGGAATGAAACTGGAAATGTTGGATTATTGATGGAAGACACCTTAAAGAAGTTGGCTGAGAATGAAACAAAGAAGAGAGATAAGAAAGGTAAAATTTTGATCTACACTTCCTTGATTAAATTGTATTGATCTAGGAAGATTTTGACAAAATTATCTTCATGAAAGTTGTATATCTTTCTTTTAACTTTTTATTGATATAAAGTTTTCAATTTTTTGAGTTCTGAATCAAAAGTTATAGAAGCTAGAAGTTTGGTATGCGACTCGGATTGAAGGGTAAAAGTCGTTATCGTGCAAATGCACGATAATGACTTTGGAGGTCGAATAGAGAAAGTCGCTATCGTGCAATTGCACAACAATTTGAAGTTTTCAGGGGTGATGAATATCCAATGGTTTTTTGGCAATATCTTCTTTGTTCCACCTTCAAATGAGATGAGACTTAGACCATTGGACTCGTAAGAAATTGCTCTACCTCTTTACCAAAAATCATAGCCATCTGAATTGAATTGAGAGAGATTGAGTGATAAACATGGATGAGTCTAACTAGTATGCTTTCACCCAATCTTTGCTTTTATCTCTTATGCCTATGACTTTTCACCCTCACACCTATAACTCACACACACCCATGAGTTTTCTCCCTCACCCCCATGATTTTAATTACTAGGCTGATATTTATGTCACATCAAGTTACTGTGCTCTCCCATAGTAGCCATGACTTGATTTTTGATCTAAACACTCGAGAGAGGTTTGCAAACTGAACAGTCCTGTTTTGTTTACCATAACTTCTTCTCTAGATGTCAAAATGAGAGTCTCTTTGATTTGACGTAAACTAGAGACATAGGGCTACAAATCATATGAAGAAGTCAAACAGAAATTTAGACTCTAAGACTTTCAATTTATGGATGGAAATTAAATTTAGTGTACTGTTTTAGAATGAGAACAATCTGAAAATATTAGGAGAATAACTTTCAGATTTCTGAACTAAATTGAATGATTTTGGTGTCATTAGAAACTTAAAAAATGGAAGAATTTCTAGAAGAGAGTATTGCCAAATTACTTCTTTTTCATTGTCAAAATGATTAAGAAAAGTATACTAGAAAGTTAGTTTTTAGGAAAAATCTGAAAGTGATACAATGAGAAATGAATTGTGATTTCATTGGTTTCATTAAGGCATAAACCTAAGTATAAATTATACTTAGGTGAGTTTTGTTATGGGATTGATTTTGTGAAGAAATTGATGGAAAGATACCTGGGATTTTCATAAACATGCATTGTACATATTTCATTACATACATGTGCATTGGTAAACACTTTTAATTGTGCAAATTGTGATATATGTGTATGTTATTTATTATAGAGGAGTAACTGGAATGTCAACTTCTAGACATTGCTGGAACTTCCAGGCATTAGCTTCGGGAGCAACCTGTGAGTAACCTAGACGGTCTCACTCAATTAAATATTTGTTATATATTATGTTTGAATCGTTGAATGAATATGTCTTGATTGTTGGATTCCTAACAATAAAGGTCCGATGATTATGATATTTGATTGAGATATTGAAGTGCTACTTGAATGTGAATGTAACGAACTAAATGTTTATGATATGATTGATTGCGAAAAATGCATTCCATACGTGAATGCATGATTAGATAATGAGAGTTTTAACCTGAGTAGCTAACGTGAAAAGAGCTTTAAGCTCAGTTATGTGCATCAGAGCCTCAGGCTCAACATTTAATAAGCTCGGTATCTACAATGGATACGGGATAGTACTAAAATGAGTCGAGTGTCCCTAATAGATAGGGGACAGTTTAGACACTTGGTCACAACAACGTAATAATTAGAAATGAGTCATATGAGCATTTCATATGTATTTTAATAAGCATGTTGATTGTTTGAAATGCCAAATTGGTTTGCTTTTAAGTGAAAATGTGATATGTTTTCAGTTATGCAAAAATGCAAATATGTGAAATATATGTTATATGTGTTGATGTGATGCATGAATTGAGTAAACCGTCGATGATGGTTACCTCATTGAGTTTGCAAAACTTACCAAAATTGCAACGTTGACTTTTCAGAACCGAGAGACGACTCTAGCTATTGAAAGGCGCTACAAGCAGTATAGACTTGTGATTTGGGAAGAGAAGTCATGACTCAAAGATCGGTCAGTGGGGTTTTGGACAACTTAGATAGATTTTGTGTATATCCTCCTTCAAGTAGCACTTTTGTATTAGGCTATGATGATGTTCATGTAAGGAATGTTGCAAGACATATTGTAGACCTTTGGTTTTTATAAAAGGAAATGAGGAAAAAGTTTACTTTTAAAATATTGTGATTTTCTTATGATGGTTTATAAGTGAGTAAAGATATGATGCCATGTTAAGTGAATGTAGTGATTGAATGTAGTGCACCGTTGTCTTAGGTTATGTACTGAAATGATCTCCGGGCATTTCGGTATGTATTCTAAGGTAAAGGGGTGCTACAAAACGAGTCCAAATATTTCAATTGTAGATAATAATATGAAAAAGTAAACTCTTGAATTTTAGTGGCTAGAGATCACCTTATCATCAGCATGTTAGAGAGTATTATTACTATATTAATGAAGAGGCATTTAAATTTTAGGGAACAATAAAAGATGGAAAGGTGACATTACACCTAAAGTGACGAAGAAATTGAACAAGAATAAATTGAATTTAATAAAATGAAAGTTATTTAGAATGGAGATAGGAAACATGAAGTGACCAATGGAGATGATACATATGTTGCCCAATTAGCAAAGGAGAAGACATGGGATTGTAAGCCATAAGAAACTCTAAAGGTGTTCTTGTAGTCATACCATCAATATCATATTCCATGCCAAGCAACAGTCTGAGGAATATATGGATAGGTGTTGTTGTAGAGAAAGGTTAATAGAAGTTTATAAGAATATCTAGAAACTATTTAGTGGTAAAAAAATTCTAGCCACTAAACACTGATGAAGAGATTCATCTAACAAAGAATAAAGAAAAGGATAGACCAAAGAAAATGAAGCTTGTTAAAGGCTTTGACAAAATAGGCAATTCTAATTACGTGGCAAATATAAAAAATTTTGTCATAACAAGAAGCTACAAAGGAATAAATAGTACTTCACTTCATTTCAATCAAGTTAGAGCTGAGGTTAGATTAAAATTAATATGTAATTTATCAAATATGTTTTTCATTAATACCTTTGTGACTATTAAATAGTTGATTGCAACTAATAAATTTCTAACAATAATAATAAATTTATATTAATTCTATACATTAATTTCTAGTAGACAACCTTATGAAGTAAGTGGAGATGAGGTTAGTTTAACTCTAATATATGTTTACCATATATGGTTATTTATATATATGTGTGTTTTTTAAAATATAAATGACATATTATTTTTATATAAATATAGTCATTTACATCAACTCCAACATTAAGGATAAAAAAAAAAAAGTTTACTTGATCCAAATACTTGCCAATTATCATTCCAATTAAGAGGGTTAAGATAGAAGGGCACTCAAGTATTACATCACACCAATTACAAGAGAGAACTTCAAATTGTAAGGATGCCAGAAATTCAAGCCAACAAGCAACTAATACTTAAATTAGAAGTCAATAGAGTATAAATGACAATTAATTGTACATTAGTTAGTTTGCATCAATTTTTGGTTGGATCTATAGTCTTTTAAGTCATTAATTGTCAAAATAAACTAATTATTATTAATCAAATTTGTATTTTTTGTATAGAATGAAACATATTCTACTTGGATCCATAGTCTTTTATAAATAATGGTGGATAGCGATTATGAGCTATTAACGTCTATAGATCTATAATTTTTTGCTTTTTATAAAATATATTGTAGGAGAATGTCATGGAAATGATAATTTCTTGTTGTTAATAGCCATTCCATGTTTGTTTTCAATGGATTACATTATTTCCCTTTTTAAAGATGAATTATGAAAATTTATATGTATTCAACTTCCTTTTTAATTGCTTAATATGTTTCTGTAAACAAGGACCATTATTGTAACATGTTTATTTTCACAAAAAGCTCATCAACACATTTATTGTCACAAAAAACTCATCTAATGTCCTTTTAGGTAGGAAACTAATTTCTCAGCTTTTAAGTATTTGAATCTCACAATGTTTATAAGTGTGGACTTGAATGGAAATTTATATATTCTCTTAAACATAAAAAGAACCACTTTTGGTTGAACTTGCATTTGCCTCATGTCAAGATTAAACTATTTCCTTATTTGATTTCACAATTGCCTTAAGAACATAATTGATAACAAGAAGAAATTTTTTTAACATGTTGAATTTTATTCATTGCAATCTCCTTTAGTTCCTAATTTAAGTGTAATTATATATGAATGTAAAAAGGACTATCCTAGTGCACAAGGCTCCCTGTTTACAAGGGTCAAGAGAAGGTCATCAATTGTACGCAACCTTCTCTTTATATTTTTACAAAGAGGCCATTTCCATAACTCAAACCCTCAACCTTTCAGTCATAAAGAAGTAACCTTACCAATTTCTCCAAGGCTTGTCCTCTAATTATATATAAATGTAATAACCATAATAGCCAAATAATGATATCCAATATTCTTAGTAGAATAACTAAAGTTTGATATGCAACATATATTTCTAGGAAAGCATGTAATAATATAAGCAAAAAGTTATAATTGTAAGCATATCATATTAGTCCCACATTACAAACAAATATGACTTCTCAATACACTATTACATACAAGTACTTCTCACATTAGCCTTATAATTTAAATAATCAAAAGATATGACAACAATATATATAAATATTGAAACAACAATGAGATATGTCATTAATATATTCTTCGTCTTCTTATTCTCATTCATAGCTAGCTTAAGTTTATACTCAATTTTTTATTTTTTCTCCTAATTCAATTTATTCCTTAGTTTCTCCTTTTTTTAGTCTTTTAACAATTCCTACAAACATCTTGTCTTCAATTATCCCTTTGTAACTCATAACTAATTGTTCCTTTAAGTTAGCATTTTTATTTAGTAATTTGTGAATATGAAGAATAACCTTATGTGTAAAGGGGTCATCATGCTAACAAAAGAACTTACTTTTCAATTATCACAAAAACAAATACTCATTAACACATATATTCAACTTAGGTTTTTTTTGAAAGATAAAGACATAGGAATATTTTATTATGATGTTTAATATAAGAACATAAATTGAATATATTCCTTACTTAACTTCCAAAAAAACCTAGATTGAGCGTAGGTTTTGGGAACCCATAAAACCTGCATCTAAGGTTTTTTTTCACTCCATAAAATCCTTAAACATAATTTGAATCCATTAAAACATTGAACATCAGTTGGAGAATTATTATTCGTTAAAGACCTTAGTAGGATGCCTTTAATCCTTACTATTGCATTTTTTATTATGATTAACAACGTAACTAATCAATAAAAATCTCAAATTCTCGCAAGAAACATAACCATTAATTAACAAAAAATAACCATCAAATTCTTTTAAGAAACATAACCATCAATCAATAAAGCATTAATGCATATGTACATAATTGTTGTTAGTTGAAGATTTGTACTTAGAATTCCCATTAAATACAATACACATAAAGCAAAGCATGCTCCCTAATACACATGCAAAGCAAATTTTTAGATTTACCTATGTCAGGAATAAAGAGGGAAGAAGTAAATCCAACAGATAACATAAACAATAGAGAAATAAAAATAAAGAATACACAAACCTAAATAAAGTACGAAAGAATAAGAAAAAACAAAGTAAAAAGTGTGATTACCTAGTGTTGGCTCCTTTAAAGTATGCACAATTTTGTACAATGCTTAAGGTTCAAATATGTTTAATGGTTTGAAGATGGAGAAGATTTTGAGGTCAATTAGGTTACACATTGAAACAGGCAGTACAAACAAGATTAAGGTTCAATGAAATTGGAGACTGGGGAGAAAAGGGTTTCAAAGATTGTTATATAGTTTACTCAAAATAGTAAGTGTTAAAAATAATTTATTTTAAAAAAATTTTAAAATGTAAAATATTAAAAAATAAAAAAGTATATGACATGTCAGGTATCACATGGCATGTTGGCTAATCTAATAGGCCCATATAACCTAAAAATCCCAGAATCAAGTTAACTAACTTTGACCTCGACTCTTTTTTCTCTCTAAACATCATCTTAATGTTTTAGTCCATATTTTTAGGTTATTCGTCAACTTACTTTGTTTCAACTACACTTTTTATTATTTCAACCTCCTTCTTTAATATGGATGTTCCTTTCCCTAACCTTTGAATAATATAGAGAACCTTCTCAAAAAGCTGCTAATCATATCAATAAAAAATTCGAAATTACCAACCTATAACATATACAATACAAAGTATATTGATACAATATTTAAAACTAGTAACCATAATTGAATTTTAAATCTATTATACATCACATTAACTTATTGATTAGGACAACCTAAAAGTATTCTTCTCGAGTTATTTTCACTCCACAAAGTCCTTAAAGGAATATCATACCCATATAAGCAAACAACTTTCTCAATACAACTGAAAATGTTAGATGTTGCAAATTCTATAGCATAAATTAAATAAAGTTTTGTAAAGCATATTATAACAATGAATCTTGATTAAATAATGAATCTCAATAATTTTCATTATTAGGTAACAAGTGGCTACAAAGATGTTAGATATCCCAATTATACAATCTGCAAGTACGGTATTTGAGATTCATCTCTTCCTTTGCTTTCTAATTAATTATATGTTCAAATTATAGATAATAGCCGAAAAAAGAAAAATGTCAAGCAATACCAAATATATTAAAGCAATATTATAAACATCCAAAGTAGTAATTTCTATTTCTTTTTTAGAATAACTTTGCATCAACTGACAAATTGAATTAATATTTTTTGTATATTCATTAACCAATTCAGGGACTAACCGTTTACCATTAACTCCAAACTTTATCATTCAAAGTTGAAATTTCATCTACAAGTCCCTTATATCTTTAGTCTCATTACTAGCTAGACTCTTCATGTCATATAAGTCTTTTATGAGAGGTAGTACATTATTGTAAAAGACGATTACAGATCATCGATCACCAATTAAGTTTTGAAGGTAGGAATACACAATACCTTTAGATGTGTTTGAATTTATCAAGTTAGATTTAGATTTAAATTTAACAATTTAGATTCAGATGAGCACTCAAATGAAATTATTGATTAGTTCTAGGTAAGTTTGCAAAATTAGTGAAACTAAGAGCGATTTAAGGATTAAAGCAATCCATAAATCGTTAAACAAATAGAAAAGATTAGCGAGCCCAAGTTGTCAGTTAAGATGCTCAGATGGTTATGTAAAACCTATATGAAATAACAAAAGACTATTAATATGTCCAATTTTGATGAAACCCAAACATGAGTCTAAAGTTCCATCATTTTGGAGTTTAAACAAAAATACAACATTCAAATTATTTTTGAACATTACTAAATATTAGAATTTAAATTAGATTTTTATTCAAATATTTGGGTTCAAATTGCTCCTTTTTCTTAACATAACATATTGCTTAAACATTTAAACATTTAATAAATTAATTCTCTAATCTTAATATCATTTAATACATACATCATTAAATTGAGGTGGTTGTCAAATACATAAATTATTTGATTAATGGTCCTTTTGACTAAACTAATTATTTGAAAATAAATTATTAATTAAGAAAGGTGGATTAAAAAGGGAATAGTTATTAATAAAGTAGTCCTATCAAAAAGTTTTGTTAATAAGTTTCTGTTTAATTTGCAAGTTGAAATCTAAATGTGAGTTGATAGGGGTACTTAATTGAGCCAAAGATGACTTATAGGTCCGATCCATATGGCATGTAATCCCTTACACTAATCCATTATGGTCAAGCATACTATCCACTATGGTTAAAATCCAATACTCATGGTTAAGTGCATTACTTATGATCAAGCCAAATATACGAGTTTCGTACAGTATCGGCTGAAAAATGGTACGAAATCAATGTCTTTGATACCAGCCAGTATGGATTTTCCGTTTATGCTGATTGGTAAAATACCAGCCAAATACCGTCCTGTACCGTAAACTTTTAAATTTTTGGGGACTAATTAGCAAAAAAAAAAAGACAACTCATCTGCCACCGTAAACTCCACACCATTTTCATCTCTCTCCTTTCTCTACTCATTTTCAATGTTCTCCCTCCCTTCAATGTTCATTGTCGCCAATCACCCATTGCCACCATGCCACTGCACCATCTCCATGGCATTGGAATAGAGATTAAGCATTGGATAAAAAATATTCATAAATCTTTCCATTTTAGAATGATACAACTTGTTATTGTTGGATTTTTAAGATATTAAGGTGAAGAACTAAAGAAGATGGATATTCTTATTAAGGTAATCTTAATTGCGAATGAGCAAAGTAGGTCATATTTATTGGCAATAGTATGAAACTTGGCTAATTTTATCTTTTGTTAGAGATCACATAAAGAGAAATTAAGCATTGGATAAAAATATATATACAATTGAATTATTTCCATTTTTGGAATGAGAGATCATGATATCAAGTGATCAAACGCCAAGCCTAATTTCCATGCTCACTTAGTACATGAACTAAAACATGGATTCAAATAATCATTACACTTTTGTTTTTAGGTGATTATTTGGTAGGTAGCTAAATTATTAAGAAATTTTTTATAAAAAAAATCATTGTACAACACTTTAGTCTCATTCATATTATAAATTAATAATTTATTAAAACTACAAATATGTATAACATTTTCTTAAATATGACATTTTGTAGCATGTTTGTTTTTAAAATTTAAAATGAGATGAATCTCATTTCCAATTATTCTTTCATCTAAATATTTTAAAGTTAAATTCTTGAATTATAACAAATATATTGCTTGGGATTAATAATTCGTATTCAATATAATTAGATAAAATTGTAATTGTTTTAATTGATTCAATTTTTTCATAAGAAGACTTTAATTCAACCAAATAGCAATGGTATTATAGTGTGAAACACCCTCTTCAAATTGTTTATAAGAAATAAGAGAACTACAAAGTTATTATTTCCACCAATAATCTTAATCTAATACAAAATAAAAAAGTATTAATGTTCTAAATACAAAGTAGGTATACTTACAACTCATAAGATTTCGTTAATATTTAACAAAGATCTTTTATTTGTTGAAACGTGAATAAATGCTTATTTCAGCTTCCTTGATTTTTTCTTCTTTAACCAGCATAAGAAGATGATTAATGATAAAAAATGCATAATCGATAACTTAATGCTAAAATATAATTTTGATTTGATGTAAATAAACTAATTAATTAAGTACATTTCATTAGCAAACAAATATTCATAAGGAAAATGAGTCAAATTATACCCTACGATTTTCATCATAATTCAATTTAAACTTAAACTATAACGTTTCATAAATGTTCAATTTGAATATCAACTTTTTTTTGCGCTCTTTTTCTTATGTGATAATGAGATCTAAAAAATTCAAAGATAATAATGTTTTTCTCTCCTCTCTCTTCTGCCTCACTTTTTATCTTCCTTCTCTTACATCACTATTATCGATCTTAAATTCTCAACATTGTTGATTTAAGCGGAGTTGGAAATATATTCTTTTGGACATTTTAGTAGCTAGAACTTCAACAAACAATGGCTCAATAATTTTGGAGTATTACAACCTAGCAAGATGTATATGAGAAAGTAGCATATTAATTCTGAATGCAACTATGTAAATTGGCATTCAATCGCAGCAGTAATACTTTTGATGACTAGTGTAGACCTCAACAAAAACAAGTTTAGATGTAAATCATCCACCAAAACTCAAATTTTGATGGGTAAAGATTGCCCAAGAATCTATTACGTGTCAGCTGGTAGAAAACTTGGTAAGAAATGGTTGAAAAACAACCTAATAGAATGAAGAAACTCAATTAAATTCATAATGCTCAACATCTTATTTCTTTTTAAGAAAATCAAATCCTCACCATTAAATGGTAGCAGATACAATATCCAAAGTGGTGGCATATTGGTCAAACAAGCTTAACATAAACATATAATCAATGGAAAAAAGTGTTATTTGCGTCTCCATGGTATAAAAATCAAAACTTAATACATGTCACGGAGCTGCTTTTCCCTATAAAAGAATTCTTGCACACTTCTCATCCAATAAGAATCTTGTCCTCATCTAAGAAGTTATAAATTGAGACTTCTAAGTTAAAAGGAGTTGGTCTTTTGCAAATCCTACCAGATATGTCATAATGAGAATCATGGCATAGGCAAAACCAACCACTAAAATCATTAACATTATATAATGTAATGCACCCCAAATGGGTGGAACCTCCTACCATAATAAGTGATTCTAGATTATTCTAATTTACAAAATGCTTAACAGCATGATAAATAAAAAAAGTCCTAATTTTTTATCAATTCTTCACTAAAATATCATATGTTTGCTGCTGTGGGATTAGATTAATTGATTAACCCTGGACAAGTCCTTCTATTGATCCTAAAATGACCCAACGTTAGTATTGTTAGCCAACTTAATATTATCTTCAGTTTGTTTTCGAATGAAAAATGGCTTTCCATAACACTTGTCATTTATAGTAGTCCTAGACTCAATGCTAAAAGGTCAACCTCAAGGGATGTAAAGGCAAGGACATCTTTGTTAGTAGATATACTTAAGACAAATTTGAGGATCAAAAGATGAATTAGGGATGCATAAAACCTGCCACCAATCAAGACAAAGTAGGCAAAGGCATGCTTGTTGGGATTATCGAGTGGAAATGCTCATGACTATACTCATCATAGGTAATTTTTGAAGTAGGATTCCTCACTGTTACATAGTAGTCGAGAGTTCTTCGATCAAATTGGCATCTTGGCCTGAGGCAAGGGTTCCAAAAGAAACACCTAAAAAAATGAATAAAGCATTAGTACATTCGATATCTATTTGATTAAAATAAGTCCTCATATGGCAAAAACTCTTAAGAATATCAAGTATTCCAAAAGAAAATCATGAAAAAAAGAATCAATCGTTAACACATTCTATATCCACTTGATTAAGATAAGTACTTCTATAGTGACAAATCTCAATAATATCAAGCTAGTCCTATTGATTCAAAAATCCATTCTTTAAACAAACAAGTAGAAAAAAATTGGCAAAGGAAATTCAAAAGGACAATTGCTAAAGCCAAATGGAAAAAAGATGTATAAAGGAGGCTACACATTAAACCCTTACTCCAAAATGGGATTTCATCGAGAAGCTTTATGATGCCATCAAAAGAAACAAAGAGAAAAGTGTGGAACTTTAATCGTGGCATTCTTCATTTGTATAGATTTGACAAGTAAAGAACATAAATGAAACACATCATAACTAATAACTTAAGGATTCTAAGGCTGGATACAAAGAGAAAATGGTGAAACTTTAATCAATATATTCTTCATTCCTATAAAGTTTTGATAAGTAAACAACATGAAAGAAAGAAATACCTCGTGAATAATAGCCTAAGGATTATGAGATTGGATCTCATTCAGCCCATAAATTTAGCATTTGTAGGAAAGCAAGTCATAGTCTTTTGAGGTATATGAATTTTAAAGGGGAAAACTAAGATAGGAAAAGCCTAACACCTCTGAAGTGATATAGAGAGAGTGAGAAGTACTAGGGAGAGGAAACACATTTGGATGTGGCAAAGACCAAGCCATCATTGGCATTATAAAGAGGATGATGATGGTTTTGAGAGATGATGTAGCACCCCACTCCCGCAAGACCCGAACCTGACATCGATGGGTGATATCTGAGTCCGTGCCCGGCGAGGGTGGGATGCTAAAACACTCAATCATTCAGAAATCGATATAATTTTTTTTAAACCATAAACACAATATGCGAAAATTGATACTCAAATTGGGCCCACATTCATTCATAAACATTTTCAAGTAACACAAAACCATCAACAACATTTTCAATAGCCATTTGGGCCCTTTCACAAATACAAAACCCTTGAGTCAGTTTGGAAAACCAATTTATACAAAAAGTTGCAGAATATACACTTTAATACAAAATAGAGAAATGCAATGCAGACACGAACTGATCTCGACCTCTATCCTTCACTTGAATGCTGTAGGTATACTCCCGTTAGCCTAACGGGGTATTCTTCTGATCCTAAAAAATAATTGCAAATTTTGGGTGAGTTTTGCGAACTCAATGAGTGACCATCATTGATGGCTCACCCAATCACATAATACATAGTTCACAATATTTCATATCCAATACAATTTAATCATTCATATTATGCATATGCAGTGCACATGAGACCCACTTTCTATTGTTACTTTGTTGTGACCGAGTGCCTAACTGTCCTATATAGGGCTCATCGATAATTGTCCCATATAGAGCTCATCGATAGCTGTCCCATATAGGGCTCATTAAACGTTGAGTCTAAGGCTCTGAATCACTTTTGAGCTCGAGGCTCTTTTTCACTCGTTGAGCTTTAAGCTCTAATCGGTGGCTACTCTTGTCACAACGCATTTATGTTTCATGCATTTATGCAATGAAACGCATCACTCACTTTTGCATGCTCTTATTCAATCATATTTACTTATCATTGGACCGTGGTCTGGCATTCAACATATAGTTAAGAATTTACACTTTCAGTTGCATGCAATTACCCATTCAAAAAACATTTAGCAATCACTTCAGTACATTTAGTTCATTCAATTCACATTCAATGAGCACTTCAATATCCAAGTCAAACATTACAATCATCGGACCTCCTGTCCGAAAACCAACATAATCAATCACATTTTACAAAATCATTTAGTAGTCAAATAATACAAAAATTCAATTAACAAACAATAAAGTGAGACCATCTCGGTCTACTTACAGTACGCTCCAGCTTAGCATTTGCTTTCAAATTCTGGGAACTCCTAAATGCGACCACTTGACCTACACAACCCATTTATACAAGACACACATTGCACACTCATCAATAATTGCACATGTATAAACATTTATTTATACATAATTGTATAAATGGACTATGTACAATGCATGATCAATGAAAATCCCGGCATATGTTCTAGAACACGTTTTATGCTCATTCTCATTTCATAATTCATATGTGTCTAATTGAATTTAGATTTACACTTCATTTGTACATGATCTT
>JANIJH010000004.1:53766352-53777744 GCA_024520975.1 Erythroxylum areolatum | reverse complement strand
ATATGAGTCACATACATGAGCATTTGTTAAGTGTTTGAATTGATGGAAGTAGTGGGAAGAATAATGATCTATCTGAACGTGAGAAAATGAAAGTTTGTGGATATGTAGATATGGGAAATAGTATATGGTCATATATGATAAATAATGATTTAATGCCTTTGAATTGGTGAATGTATTATAGAATATGACATCAATCATATATTGTGGTAATACATATCCCCGAATCCGATATAGGTGTGAATATTTTATATTGGATTAGTTTAGGAAAATAGAGAAATAAGTGGAAATGGTGAGATTAAAGTATACAAGCAGAATGAAATGAAAAAAATATATTATGATCCTAAGAAGATGAACTTGGAACTAATCTAGTTATTAATTAATGTGACAAGAGTTATGATCCACTATAAGAATATGTTAATGGAATTGAGATCGAAATTTCGGGATGATTATGTATCTATAATTTTGAATTGATAAGCGAACATACGTATGTATGAGGATATAATGGTAATTGGAAGAAGGGATAATGATAGTGATATATGTAAAAGTTGTCACGGTTAAGTTAATTTGATATTTTATGAACACATATTTAATAATGGGATCGCCATGACAAGTGAAAGAATCGAGCACATAAGTATTATATGCGTGGAGATGTTATAGGAAGCAATCTATGATATATGAATATTTGTTAGTCATAGACCCCATAATTCAAAATCTAAGATGAATCAAAGTAACGCATGAAAGTGCTTATAGTGATCAATCAGGGATAAATTGAGATTGTTAATGATGTGTGATTAATTAGAGGAAAAAGAAGAAGGGCATGATTGTGGCCTAGTCCCCTCGACCGAGGACAGGCGCAAAAACAGAAGTGTTGACCTAAATTAAATGAGATTAAGGTATCCTGAGCATAAGTTATTAATTAGTATATTGTTTTAAATACATCTCTAGATAAGATGTAACGATTTTGATGGTATATACCAAGGTATAAAAGTAATGGATCTGCTTAATACTTCATTGAGCCTTATTATAAAGGATATTTTGACCATATAAGTTATGACATAAATTGATCTTATTGAGATATGATCAATAGTTGAAATTGAACTTTTTGACGTACTAAGAATGTCTAATAAGTAATGATGAGAATAGTTGATTGATAAGGATTAGATGAACAATATAGTTGATAGTAGCAAGAAATCTTCTTTGGAAGAAAAATCACACCAAACAAGGTTAAGTAGACCAGATGGTTTACTTTTAAGAATGAACGAAAATGGAATTAAGTAAAAGTGAATATTGGAGTTCTCTTCCTAACAAAGACTTAAGCATAAAATGTAGAACATGCTATTGAGAGTGTATGCATTTTGTTTGATATAAAATATTAAACTATATGATTGGATTTTTTAAATTGAGGCGAAACTCTTGCTAATGTGAGGAGAACTTAGGTTCACATTACATTATGCAAATATGTTCAAGGAATATAAATTTGATTTGATGAATGTGTTGCCAACACAAGAAGTTAAGATTATGAATAAATTGAAATGAGGGGAGAAACTAGTAAGAATGGTTCAACATTGCAATAAATCAATGGTTAATCAGAGAAAGTCGAATGAATGGAGAAAATCATTCGAGAAAATAAGACAATCAGAGAAAACCGAAAATAACATGAGATAATATTACTTCATTAAGGAATTGATTACTTAAGGAATTACGAGAACTAATCATGAGTACATAGAGTTTTGGCAATATTTGTTTGAATTAACAATGCCCCCAACATTATTATGGCTTTGAAGGATAACATGATCCAATTTTGTTTGAATTAAATAGTGACTATGATCATAAATGGTATTTGAATGTATTTGAAAAGTTGAAAAGAATATTTTGATTACTTTAAAAAAACTGCGATTTTGAATGAATATGACATTCTGTTTGCGCATTAAAAGTGAAAGTTATACGTGGCATATTCTGTTATATGAAGCATTACATATAATGCTTGTTCAGATAAAGGTGTTGTGATCAGAGTAGCCTGTCTAAAAGCGCTTTAAGCTCAGAATTCTGCACGTAGATCTTTGCTCCATGATTTCTGTTTCAAATTGAGCCTAATGGCCAATATCTGTATTTTGTATCTAAAATACACTCAATCACAACAAATAATAATAAATGTGGAGAATTTTTAATATACAACGATGTCTCACATTAGAAATTAAGATGCACTTTGTTGCAATATAATAAACTGATTTTGTATGCATAGAGACAAATAAAATCTCATGAGTTGAATATTTGATACATGATTTGAAATTTGTTGAAATAGCCATTGCTTTGACAACTTGGAGACACTATATATATAGTGAGACATTTCGGATAGTTTATATAAATATGCAGATCAATAAAGTTTGAGGTACTTAGTGAGTTTGAAAGGATTTTATACGACACTGAGACAATGGATAGAAGAATTGAAGGACTATGATTGTACAAATGAGTACTATCTTGGTAAAACCAGTGTACATATCTGACGCTTGAATAGAAAATTCAATAAAGGAATAACACTAATTTAGATATTGTGGTTACTAAATCTAGTGCATTGAAGAGCGTCAAATATTAAGTTGACTTTTGAGCAAATCAAAGTACTATTAGCTAAAGATTTTTAAATCAGTTTCGCATGAAAAGATTAGCAAAGCCTAAATTGAGGATTCAAAAATTATGAATCTTATTGAGGAAATTGAAAATTGATAATGAAACCAAATTTTGAGTTTGAATAGGAAATTGATACCTTGTGTTTGTTATATGAAGATTGTGTACACAATAAAGCTAATTGAGTAAAAGATTGTTAGAGAAAGCACAAATAACTTATGTTATACATCTTAGTAGGAATATGATGAAATAACGTTTGATGGCTATGGATGTAAAAAAAAAAAAAGAGTGACTATATGTAATTGTTGCAAACAGTCTTAACTGTTGGAGATATACTTAAAGCTTATATTATGGAGTTCATAGGAACATGAGGTCAAAGTTTAGTTTTAATTGACCTTAAGTATAATAATCAATATCACAGTGATATCATTAGAGTATCATACGAGGTGTTATATGATAGAAAGAGTCGACCGCCTTTATATTTGGATGAATAAGACCTAAAAATAGTTTAAGGCTAGATTTGATGGGAGATGTTGATGATAAGTGAAATTGATGTGTATTAGAAATTAAGTGACTCAAGAAAGACAAATTAATTTGGTGGATCAACACCAAAAATCTGGAATAAAGTGAGATAGACACATAAGTTAAGTGTATTAACACTAAAGAGATGTGAATTATCAAGCAATAGATGAATTGTTTCTGAAAGTATCACCTTGCCAAGGTGTGCTTAGTTTGGAAAAAAGTATAAGCTAAGCCAACGTAAATTGGTCCACCTAAAATTATCGCAAAATAGGACCATAACATATGAGTTTGTAACACCAACAAAGATGTTTAAAATACATAAAGTGTGATATGTGAGTATGCTAAGAAATATCGATATGATCTAACTAAGATTTATTGTTGGCATAGGAAATGAGAATTTTAAGTAATCTGAAATATTGAGGAAATAGACAAGATAGTGCGATATCTGGATAAGTAATTGGAAATCCGATTGATTCCATTGACTATAGTCAAGTGGAAAAGAATCATTTGAGTGAGGAAGCCACATAGGAAACAAAGAAGCATATAAGGAATCAGTACTCCTACCTGTTCGACCATTCAAGTAAGAATTTCGATGATGAAATTTTTTATTAGGATGAGAGAATTGTAACATCCCGTTACCTATATTAAGACTAGAATTGTGATTTATGAGAAAGTACTAAGAAATTAAGAAATGCACATTATGCTTTAGTTAAATATGACATGCACATTTTTGCACATGAATATGATTGTACATGCATTCATGACATTTTTCTAGGTATAATTGATTTATAAATGTGATTAAAATGTGAATTGTTAGTTATTTTCGTTAAAAATTTATTTGGAGACTATTAGTATTATTTCAAAAATTTTAGTGAATTTGAGGTATATTTGGACTAAGACAAATGCCAAGTGATAGGATAAATTGATACATGAAAAATTTAGATGATTAAGCCTAAATTTGAGTGACATTTGGCATAGTTAAATTGGTGACAAATGGACTAGTAATTAAAAGACAATTGGAACAATCTTGGAGTGACATATGGATTGATAAAAGGGTGACAAATGGCAACATAATGAGTGGATTAGTGGTAGCTTAATTGTTGAACAAATGGCTAGCATGCTTTAAGACATATGTCTTTATAAGTTATTGACATCTAGCATGTTGAAATGGTAAATTCCAGCACCCAAGTTTTTTCTTTCTTTCTTGCTTCCTTCACCGAAATTTGCTCCAACTTTCTTCTCTCTAATTTGCCTGAATCCTAGCGAAATTTCTGCACAAAAACCAGCTTTTTACCTTACACAAAATAGCCAAGAAAACTAGTTGAAAGTCACCTTCATCTGGCTGTACAAATCAACTTGTTTTCGTCATAAGTTTGGGATGAATTTTGCTTACATGGAGACTTGATTTAATCTTAAGCTTGAGCTGAATTGAAAGCCTAACAAAGGAACACATTGGACGCCAGTCAGATATTGTTGGACCATCTAGGCAATAGCATATTGGAGTGTACTGTGAGTAACCTAAGATGGTCTCACCTTGATTTGTTTTGTTTATTACTGAATTGAATTTGATATTGATGAATGTGTACTGAATTCCGGACTATAATTGTCCGAGGCGTTCGATGCATGTGATTATTATTGGAAGTGCTACTTGTATGTGAATGAGATTACCTACTTGAATATTCTGATTCTCAACTGGGAAGTTGAATGCTGGATTTATGTCCGATGACCTATAAATGATATTTGAATTCTCAACGAAGGTTGAATACCGGACTTAGGTACGATGACTATGAGATTTTGATTATGAATTATGAATGTCTGCTATACCTGACTTAATTCTGTATTTGATACATTTCATAAATGCATACTTAGATAAAGACGTTGTGACCGGAGTAGCCAGTATGAAAGCGCTTATACGTTGAGCTTTGCTCCGTGATTACTATTTTTGCACGTAAAGCTATGCTCTGTGATTCTGTTCTGACTGAGCCCAATGGGCCAATATTTGTATATGTATGTGATAGGCTCTCGGTCACAATAATAAAAATGAATGTGAGTCTCATGCATATAGCATTCATATATGATTGAAATTCATTGAATGATTTGTAAGGCTAAAATGTAATGATAAATTGATATGAACTATTTGACTATATGAACTGTGTTATTATATAATGATTGAATTTTGTTATATGAGTGAGCCATCGAGGATGGTTACTCAACTGAGTTCACAAAACTCATCAAAAATTGTAACATGGCTTTCAGGTTTTAGTAAAGAACTCCAAAGAGGCTCTGAGTAAGAGTTCCAGCTCGAGATCAGTGTTTGCCTGCATATATCTTCAATGAATTTTGTGTTTTTGAATTATGTTCTGCAAGAATTGTACAAAGTGTATGTTTATAATTTGGTAATGAAATGACTTTATGATTGCAAGTGTTTTACTCTATAATGGGCCTAAGTAATTACTGAAACTCTGATAAATTCAATAATGATTGTAATTTTGTGATTGAAATTGTTTATAAATAAGTTGGATCAAAATTGATTATTGATTTTCCGCATATATGTACTTTGTTTCAAACAATTTGCAATACGTTTTAACCGATGACTTTTAGCATGCCACTCTTACGGGCTTCGTATTCGGATATCACTTAAGATGTCGGGTACATGTCTTGTGAGAGTGAGGTGTTACAAATTGATTCAAGGAAAAAAAAACATCAATGGCAGAAGGCACAAGTGGAGCTAAGTTACAAATAATAGAAGAAAACGCTAAGAGTCTCATGGAGGTTCAAACCATAAACAAAAAACTATTGCTAGAATCACAAAATAGGACAGATAATTATGAGAAACATATGTTGGAGCTTAAAGTCATTTCATGTAATTCATGTAGCAGCAAAGAGTAGAGTCAGGAGTTACGATTCCAGTTACTTCAAAACATATTAGTAGAAGTGATACGTTCACATAGGAGAATGACAAAATTCTGGTTCCTACAAGGTTGAGACGGTGAGCGAATTAAATTGTGGTTGTAAAGATGTGAGCAATTTTTTTAACTGGATCAAACGACGGAGAAGACAAAAGTGAGCATGGTAGTCCTTCATATGGATGAACAAGCTCAGGAATGGTATAAGCTCTAGTTAAGGAATCAAAATAAAGCAGAAATGGTGGGTTGGAAGGAATTTTTTAATATGTTTAACTAACATTTTGACATAAAAATATTAGATGACCCAGTAAGAGATTTTAAAGAATTGAAGCAGGAAGGTTTAGTGATGGAGTATTGCGTCAAGTTCAATCACTATTCAAACCAACTATCACTGTCTAAAAGATATCTAATTGGGTTTTTTTTTAGGCCCCTCAAACCAAAGATTGAAGTAATAGTGAGGTTGAATAAACCCTCTTTCCTACACCAGGCACATATGCTAGTAAGGAAGCAAGAAGCAATATTGATTGCAAAAGGGAGTACTTTCTTTTCTCGAGGAAACATAATAAAGAATGTAAATCCTGGGGGAAGCTATAGTATAATTCTGAGAGCGTAACAAATAACTAATGTAAACAAGTGTCTATCCCCTAACAGAATATTGCCTACTCTGATGACTTCAAAACGTCTGACAATGGTGAAGACGCTCAAAAAATGTAAGCACATCAATAATAAGGAGTTCGACGAGAAAAGAGTACGTGGACTCTGCTTTTGGTGTAACGAAAAATACAACCCAGGCCATAAATGCAAGAAGAAGCAACTATAATTTTATGTTATCGCTAAATACGAAGACTTCATGGGAATTGTAACATAGGGAGATAATGAAGAATGCAAGGAAAAACAATTACCTGTTGATTGTCACAACGTGTCAATGCAGGCGATGATTGGACCGTTAAATGAGTGAAACTTTAAATAAATGAGGATAATAGGAATACATCGAAGCAATGTGATTCATATCTTGAATGATAATGATAGTACCCACAATTTTATGGATGCATTGATCATGAAGAAAGGCAATTGCAATTTGAGGGATATATAACCAATATAAATCACAATAGGCCAGGGATTGAGGCTAGAATATAAACAATGTTGTATGAATTTCATGTGGACAATGCAAGGCAACCAATTCACCAAGAATGCACTAGTGTCATTGCTAGCAGGTTGTGATGTGGTACTAGGAGTTCAATGGTTAGTGGGTTTGAACGACATACTTTGTAATTTCAAGGAAAGAATCATGACGTTCAACTGGGAGGGCCAAATAGTTACATTGAGCAAAAATTCGAATAGGAGATCACTAGTCGTATCTGACAAGGAATTTCACAAAACATTACAACGCTCGAAGGGAAGGCAACTCTTCATGATGCAACTGACATGTTTGATTGAATGTCAACTCCAACAACTAGGAGTAAATGAGGAGCAGTGGAGCGCATTCGACAAAATCAACGAGGTGTTGTCAAAGTTTGCCATAATTTTCAAAAAATCAACCTAACCTCTACCGGACAGGAAACACAACCATCATATTCACTTGAAGGAGGGGGTAAAAGCCATTAATACATGACTATACAGATACTCGGGTGCTTAGAAGGATGTCATCAAACAATCCGTAAGAGATTTAATAAACCATCAGACACAGCTACGAACCATATGCATCACCCGCAGTATTCATCAAAAAGAAGGACATTTCTTCACAGATGTGCATAGATTATCGTGAGATTAACAAGCACACAATCAAGGACAAATTCCCTATCCCATTAATAGAAGAATTATTAGATGAATTATATGAAGCCAGCTGGTTTACCAAACTAGATCTACGTTAGGGGTGTCACCAAATCTGAATGCAACTTGAAGACATTCTGAAGATAGCACTCAAGATGCACGAAGGGCATTACGAGTTATCAATTATGCCATTCGATCTGACCAACACACCTTCAACTTTATAGAGGTTGATGAACGAATTATTTAAACCACACCTTCAGCGCTTCATTATGGTATTTTTAATGATATATTAATCTATAGTCAGTTTCTGCAATCACATGTAGAGCACCTCACTACAACAATGGGGGGGACTCTAAAAGATAATCAATTATACTTATGCAGGAGTAAATGTGTTTTTAGAGTAAGACAAATCTAATATTTAGGTTAATAATGGGGTAGCAACTGACGTAAGGAAGATGAGGACAATTACAGACTGGCTGAAACCGAAGAACCTTAAGGAGATAAAAGGTTTCCTGGGGATTACAAATATCATAAAAGATTTATTAAGGAATATGGCTTGATTGCAAGACCCTTACAGAATTACTAAAGAAAGAAAAATCTTCACAGTGGAGATGGAAGCCAGAAGACAATAGAGCGTTCAAAAGGCTAAAGGAAGCAATTACGATAGCGCCAGTTATGGCATTTCCTAACATCTCGAAAACTTTTGTGGCAAAAGTGGACACTAGTGGAGTGAGCATCGGAGCTATGCTACAGCAAGATGATCACCTAATTGCTTTTCTTAATGAAACACTAGCTCTAAGACATAATGGGCTAACAACATATGAAAAAGAGTTTTTGACTATGATTATAGCAATAAAACATTGGCACCACTATCTTAGCATCAAACCATTCATTGTGAGAACTGATCACGGAGCCTAAAATATTAATTGAAGCAACACCTATCTACACCCTTTCAACAATCATGGCTCCCAAAACTCTTGGGTTATGACTTTGAGGTTCAATACCATAGCGAAAAAGAGAACACAATAGTCGATGCTCTATCCAGGTTTACCAACTCAAAGTTACTGATGATTTTGGTATCACTAATACAGGGAGGATTGATGGAAGAATTTCAAAAAAGTTGATCACTCTATATAGGACATGATTACAAAATTGATGACAATAGAAATTGTTCAAACAATTACGAATGGCAAAATGGATTATTACGATGGAAAAGAAGATTAGTGGTAGGCGTTAATAATACATTAAAAGAACAAGTAATCAACGCTAGTCATGACAAAGCGATGGGAGGGCACTCTGATGTATTGGCAATCACAAAGAAACTACAAAATTTATTCAACAAGAAGGGGTTAGCAAAGGATGTGTGGAATAACATCAAAAACTGCATGATTTGCTAGAAGAAAAAGTTTGATACATCGGCTTATCTAAGGTTACCCTTACAATTCCATAAGGTAGTTGAAGAGAGCTTAGTATAGATTTTATAGAAGGGCTACCAAAGTCGGAGGGAAATTCAGTGATTTTTGTGATGGTCGATATATTCACAAAATATGCTCATTTTATTTCAATGGATCACCCGTATTTAGTGAAATACATTGCGGAATTATTTCTCAACCATGTTTTTAAATTGCATGGGATTCTAGAATCAATCATTAGTGACAAAGATCTCACGTTTTTAAGCAAGTTTTGGCAAGAGTTATTTAGGCTACAAAGAATTATCCTAAAATATTCAACAGCCTACCACCCACGAAAGGATGGATAGACAGAGGTGATCAACAAAATTTTGGAAATCTACTTGAGATGCTTCTATGGAGAAACGCCACACAAATGGAGTGAATGTGTGCCCTAGCCAAATGGTGGTACAATACATCATACCACTCATCCATCAACGCAAAACCCTTTGAAGTTTTATATGGGTACTCTCCCCCCTGTTTATATTTTGTATATCGCTGGTGATTTAAGGAAAATTGGGTTGGATCAAGCTCTCAAAGATAAAGAAGCGATGATTGAGATAACACGGTTCCATTTACAAAGAGCACAAAATAGAATGAAACAATATGCATACTAAAAAACTACAACCATCGTAGCTTATAAACTGGAGTTACCCACAGAAACCTCTATTCACTTTGTTTTTCATGTGTCTCAGCTCAAGAAAGCTCATTTGGGACAAGACTAAATGTCTACAATATTGTCAGAAATACTCATCCCCACAGAGCACGTTCTAGTAGCGGTGTTGGGACGGAGAAAGGTTAAACGAAACAATCACCTAACCACACAACCACTAATCCACTGGTCGGATGGCCGAAGTGAGAGCACTTCGTGGGAATACCTTTTTGAAGTCCATAAATGATTTCCAGAGGTTAATTTGGTGGATAAGGAAGCAAAGAGAGAGGGGATTGTTACAGAAAATTAACGAAGAAGACAAGTGAATCACAGGAAACAGAGTAGGCTCAAGGCAGTGGCCGCTAGAAAGAAAGAGTACTGAAGACGGGAAGAGAGCGCACCAAGACAGTAAAGAAATCGTCACACCAAGTAATAGACGCTACTAATCTTGCATTACTCTAGATTCCCACACAAACAATAAGGTGATCGAAGAGGCCGGTATCATCTCATCGAAGCGCTTTCGGAACAAGATTGCAAGATTCTCCACCCACCTTATGAAGCAGATCCCAAAGGGCCTAGTTCAAGGAATCTCGCTGAAGCTTCAGGAGGAAGAGCATTAATGTCGCATGGACTTTGTTCTCGATATGTCTGTCATCAAAACTAACCAGATTGAAGTCGATAAGGAGACTATTGACATGTTTGCTGCTCTGAGTATGTCTAATATCCTTGGTGTCATTCAGGTGAACCCAATTGCTGTGCCCGTGACCCAGTTTGGTTTCGACTGAGGTGGTGTTGGTAGCAAGTTTTAAGGGTTAAATCATTGGTAAATTGAGTTCAGATTTTGGGATATTTTCGTCGTTTGCTCTTCACATGGCTAGTTATGGATGTTTCTTGTTCTTAATTAATTTACAGGCTGTTTGGAACACAGCGAATTGAATTCAATCTTGTAATTGAATTCAATTCGCTTGTTTGGAAGGTTAAAAATGACATGAATTCAATTTGTGCGTGGGTTTAAACCCCACTTTCTTCATAAATCCAATTCACGCAACAAATGACGTGAATTAAACTCCAAACCAACCAATCTCTCTTCTCCCACATTGAAACTCAATAATACCCACACGCAGCTAAGAGTTTCAATGTATTCAAGCACTGCAACTCTTTATCTTCATTTCTACCGTGTATAAGAAAATAAAATTAAAATTAAAATATAAAAGAAATAATAATAATAATAATAAGTTATAAGAATAATAGTAGGAGGAATCGGCAGCCTCGCAAGACGCCAAGAATATAGCTAGTCTCGCAAGGGTGAGCCCTCGCTCTCGTGAGGCTTGCCATTTTCTACCAATCTCGCCAGGGCGAGGGCTCGCCCTCGCAAGACGCCCCATTAGGTTAGTTTGCTTTTATTTATTTATATTAATAAAGTAAATTTTCTTCTTAATATTTTTAAATTTATAAATATTAATTATTTTATT
>JANIJH010000004.1:53741248-53760671 GCA_024520975.1 Erythroxylum areolatum | reverse complement strand
AGACGGAACAGTTTTTTTTGTTTTGTCTACCACAACCAAACATCCTACTGTCTCCAGTTTCTGTTCCGTTCTGTTTTGTCTTTAGCTATTGAAGACAGCAACCATACGGACATAGAGAGACATTTGTCACCCTTTTTAGTTTACATTCCATTAACTGGCTCTCAAAATGCTGCCATCAGTGAGTAGACCATTCTTAAAAATCTACATTAAATCTTCTATTTATTTGTTTAATTAACAAAGTCAAAAACTTTGCATTTGCAGGTTAATACTTTATATCCGTCTTACAGACATTTAGAATAAAACACGACATAAGTATAGATCGATGTCTGCTGCAAACCTGTTGTCTATAACAGCAAAATTCCAAGCAAATTCATCTCACCGACGACTCCAAGACAGTGGCCGCCGAATTGCTGAAGAACAATGAGACACGTGCCGCTCTCATTGAGCCCCGATCTGTAAGCGTCTGTTACTAGAGGTTGGGTATGTGGAGAGTAGTTAGTAGTGTATGTGAAAGTGAAAGTGAAAGGTGGCAGAGTGCAGGATGCCAAGGCCTTGGGTGCTTGTTTTTCTGGTTTTGCTGATCGTATTCGGTACTCAATTTGAGTGGAAAGAACAGTTGGTGGAAGATATTGAAGCAAGTTCGAGCATTTCCCGGAAGGAAAAAAATGGTATCAAGCGAGAGGAAGTTGTCAAAGAAAAGGTTTGATTCTATTATATTTGTTATAAAGATTGATTTTTTCCACAAGGGTTGTTTGAATTGGGGTTAAAGAAGTTATTTTGTGGAAGGATATAGCGATAGGACTTGAGTGGTTGTATGTTTATTTTACACATGTTCAAGAAGATTATGTGGGTTCGTCCTGGAATTTTCTTTTATTTTGCGTAGGAAAGGGAATGTTATGCTTTAAGTTGAGTTGTGAACCTTAAATTTGAACCAAGATGATATGGTGGAGAATGTATGGAAGAGATCTAGGAAGTTTTATTAATGATCAGTTATAATTTCATTTGCTTGAATTTGTATGAGAATAATGTTAGCTGCGAGATTAGATTTTACTGCTATATTAGTTAGTATATCAGTTTTATTTATTTCTCAAGTGAAAGGATCGTAGAATTTCCCTGCTGAAACTTTAGTTTCCCTTTCCTGCATCTTCAATTCTCTCTACTCTTCCTTTCTAATTTTCTGGTTAGATTAACACTTAAAAGATTGAAAACTTTAACCGATGTCACAAGTATTGCTAGAGGCCTATTCATATGCATGTTTGACAATTATGTAGGATCGGCTTTCACTAGCATACTTCCCATGGTATATCCTAATGCTTGTCTTGATGACTGATAAGCTAGACAGCAATTCTTTTCTTATCGTTCTTGGAAGTTTATTCTTAAGTGTCCAAACGTTTCTAGTATTAGGGAGTTGCCTGTTCAAGTTCATGCTCTTCTATATTTTCCATTATGCATTGTTGTTGCTATATAAATAAGAACAAGGACCTGTTTCTAAAGGATAATGAGGTTGACGACCACAATAGTAAGTATTCTCTCATTTATAACCAGTTTATTTGCTTAATCCCATACCTCATTGATCACCGGTGGAGCTTTCTGATGAGACTAGAGGTTGATGCCTCCGGTTTGCTTCATTCCCTTTGTGCTTTTTGATGCATTCTATTATGTGCCCCTTGTAAGAGGTTTGATTGGATAATAGCCTGTTCTTTTCTTCTTTTTCTTTTTGATACATTGACCTTGATTTGCTAGACTTCTTGGTTCATTGATTCAAACAAGAAACTTGAATTATTTCTGGTGATTGTGCCATTCAAAATCTGAAACCCAGTCTTGAGAAGTTGCTATAACCTTAACTTTCACTGTTGAGTTTCTGTTTCCAATGTCCAACAAATGGCTGAAGTTATGTGGGTATCTGCAAGTTCTCAAAGATTCATCAAGTAATGTTATGGATGCTGATGTGATTCACTGTTAATTGTGCTGCAGATCATCCTCTCTCAAGAAAAGAAAATCCAGAAACTTAATGTACTTGTCAAAACTCTTCAAGAACAGCTGACATTGTGTAGAGGTGAAAACTCTGCTGTCAATGGTACTACAAACGCTTTAATTGACCACTCAAATGAGCTTGAGCAACAGCCAATAGTGGAGGATTAGGCTTACTATCAGGTTTAACAGGAATATAATTGATACATGCAAGGTGCTAGACCTGTTTTCTATACTGAGGGAATGGTATTTCATCATTGGATCAGCATTGCTCAAGTTCACATTTGTATCGAATTGTGATCACTGTCACATTCATATAAATTATAGTGGAATCTATATAAGTTGTGTATGTGGCTACTACATATTGTGGTTGATTCAGAAATTGTAATCGTAAGGTACATGATTGTTGGTAATTGATGCTTTTATGCAAATGATTATAAGGAACTAAAGTGCATAAGAATATTTAGTTGTAGCAACAGATATCTACGTGAAATTGTTTTTGTCTGCATTTATTGTTTTTTGTTGGCAAGTTCTAAATGAAATGACAGACTGATTTGTTATCGGACAAAGTTTAGGATACACAATTCATAGAAGTTTTCAGTTGTATTAGCAATAAGCACATTGGGTGTGGTGGAGTACAAGGAAGGGAAGGGCTGCCCTTCGTAGTTTTTAGCTTGTCCAGTTGGCATTAAAAAACATTTACATGAACTTGTTTTTGATGTTTAGAACGGTTTTTTAAATGGTTTTGCTTCTGTTTTATTATCATGATAAAGTAAGTCGCTATTTACCTACAAGAGCAGTAATTTAGTAAATGTCACCTTCAACTTGCAGAAAGAAAGTAATACGGTGGCATTGCTACTCTTTGTATGACTTCTGTATAGTACTTTGTCCGGTATGGCTGTTAAAGAAGGAATTGATTAATAAGCGGGCAAAGTAGTAGCTTGCATCTTCGATGGAGAGTTGAAAACATTTCAAGTTGCCCCTGGAATTTACTAATTGGAAAAACTTCTTTCCAAGCAGAGATCATTATGAGATTCAAAATTATTATTTAGTTGCTCTATTTCTTTGACATCGATAATCATACTGTCTACGTGTTTCACATTGTTTGGACCATTTCATCCTTTCATTTGTGGTCTATGACATGATTATTAATCTGAGTAATATTTCTATATACCCTTCACCTTCAGTTAACTGTTGTTCTCATTTGTTTGTGGTCTCTGTCTAGCTGTATTGATTAAACCTTTCATCTTCCTTGTAAAGATTGGATATCTATTAATGAGCATTTATGGAATACTTGCTAGTTCTGAATGCTTCATTGTTGGTTGTGAAGTTTGCTACTTTTGTGTAATTCGTGCTTTTAATTTAGCATCCATGAAGATGGACCACCTTGACTCTCTCTCTCTCTCAGTGTGGCTAGTCAGTCTGGCCCCCGGTTGGCACGTATCAGTCTACTTCCTGAGTCAAATCTGGTGTCAACGACAGATCTTCCGAAATAGCTTTTGCTCATATCTTACCATGTTTAGTCACATTAATTCTTTTATTAGTGGCGTCGTGGTATCTTGTTATATACATGGCTTGTCTTCGATTTAGTTAAGGTGGAACACAGTCTGTAATGCTGTAAATTCATTAATGCTGTGAAGTCTCTAATTCTACGATGTTCTCCGACCTGAAACTATTTCATATTCGCTAGAACTGATGGTCATTCAACTGATGGTCATTCAACTGATTATTAGTTGTGTGATTATCTCCTTGCCCTACGGCCTAAAATTTGGTATATCCTTTAAAGTTCTTTTCTTGTATCAAATTTTTGGTGCATAACATGGAGAGCATGTAATAGCCCTAGTCATCCATGGAATATATGAAGTGGTGAAGATGTGCTTGACTTCCAGATGTTTATTGTACCTATTAACTGCTTACTTGGACCAGTTTTTTTCTTTTTAGTTTTTATAAGATAACATGTAGAACATGCAGTTCCTTGCTGAGTTGTTATCAGGAAATGAAAGGCTTGATTCTTATTCTAAAGTTGATACCCATTTTCAACATAATTCATAGCTCGACTTGGAGCAGATTTGCCCGAGCTTTGCTACTAGTATAACATTTCGTTTTAGCTCTACTGGATATCTTTTTCTACAGCAAAAACTGATTAAACTGACATGGTTTTCCATACCAAGTACGGTAGAGTCGTTGATACAAAGAAACACAAAAATGCCAACTTTCTTTTTCCTTATCCGGAGATGAAAAATGAAACTAAAAGCAAGGCTTACTGCATGGAAAATGCATTACACATGGCAAAACATGCTCCTCCTTTGTCTGCTAATCTTACTTAAATTTGGTCGGAAACAGGAAGGATGGAGACACCGCGTCCTGGATACATCAACCATAAATTGTAATCTCACCCACCCAAGGAACCCTCAACAGATTGTAATTATGACCCAGTAATGAGAATATTTATATCAGTAGTTAGCAGTCTCTTGAAGGAAACTGAGCGGGACATGTGCGACTCCCAATCTTAGCATAGCCTCCATCAAAATCTAACTGTGGGAAGTTGCCAGATTTCACATGATGCTTCAACAATTGAATCAATCATCGTTCCTAATCAGTCGATGTCTTATCTTTATCAAAAGTAAATGACATTCCATATAAAGTTTAGAGAACTGTCTTAAGAGCAGCGGCTAAGATGATTCAAAGCATCAAAATGCACCAACCCAGAAGCAGTAACTTGTAATTAGAAGAGGTGGTGGAGAAGAGCTTAGAATGTGGCTTTCAGCTACAGCCTCACCTTTCTCACATAAAGTGGAACTTTTGTTGAATGCTAAGAGCCGAGGAAAGGTTTTTAACTACTTGTAAGAACAGTATCCCTTAAGCCCATTTGTTGTGTGGGTTCCATGGATATGGGAACGTGTGGGTCAATCTGAAACCTGAAGGACCAGATCCATACCAAATTCCTGATAAAACGAGAAATCCACAGCTAGAAGAAATACTATGCCAATTATTTTAAGGGAAGCAATCCAAACGAAAAAATAGTTCTATTACAGCTATTCTTTAGTCCGTACTTTAAGGACCACAAATGAATGCCATTGAATATGAAAAAACAAAAAAAATGGTAATAAGTATAATTGATTATATTTAAGAACACACATGAATATTGAATGGTACATGTTGAAGAATCTTATGTCACATGACACTGTAGAGCTGGGAAAATCTGTCAAAATCTTTGGCATTAATAATATTTGGTGTATAAAGTTGTAAATGGTGCATTGAAGTTGCTCTTAGAAAAATGCAACTAGAATTTAAAGAAGGGGTTGGCCTTAAACACCACCATTTAAACTCTCTGATGTCTTCTTCTTCCTCTTTTATATATATAACAATCAATAAGCAGAGAAAGTTGAATTAATGTTCTTAATGGGATTTGAATGGCACTGAGAGGTTTCTTGGTGGAGTTTGGTTGACATTGCATATATGTTAATGGCGGTTTCAATGCTTCTGTGCATACAATTTAAAAGTAACCAATCAAAAGAGAGTACTATTTCTCTCTCTTTCTCTACTCTCCAGATTTAGAGGCTAATCTATAGGCATCCCCACTAAATGCATTGCATGCATTTCAATGAGGGGGAGGTTGAGAGAATTGAATTCCATTTTCAATATCAATCGAGTAGAAGTAGTACACATAATTTATTTCCTTTGCAGCCATTTCAGTATTAAATTTTCCTCACATAAATGCAAAGTCTGGTGGTGATCATGCCATGTATGAGGCCTTCTTTTAGATTTTGCATGTGCTTTAGTTAATTCCACGTATCATTAATCTGCTACTATCGTCTTAGTAGCTAGCTTACAATAGTCAGTAAATGTACACTTAGTTTGTGAATATGAGGGATTCTTTACCCTAAAACATCACTAGCCTAGCAACGTATAGATACTCTCTAATTGCATTTGAAATTCTTAAATGAAAGAGCTTATACTTCGTGCCTTGGAAAAAAACAAATTGTAGAAAAGGTTAGCTTGATTGTTTGTTCTTATCCCATCTTCCATAGAACCTCATGATTAGTAGGGAATCAAAAAAAACGAAACCTATTGTATTTACAGCCCATTTGCACGAGTGACCTAATATCTTATCTAAGCGATTGATACAGCTTGTTTAAAGGTCTGTTAGAGGTTTAGAGTACGTCTAGCTTCTTGATGGCTTACTCTTCCAGGTAAGAAGTAAAAGAGAAAACTTCATCACGACTTTCCATTGTGCTCACCTCATATAGTAGAATGAGGCACAAATAAAGCATAGACATACATTAAGAAGATATGGAAAGGGGAAAAGGGAGAGAAAGGTAGGAAAGATTCCAAACATAATCGGTACTGATAGACGGTCAAAATATTACTTAAAAATTATTAATTGATTAACTTAATATGTTTAATTTAATTAAAGTCACAAGCCTTGTAACTATCAATAATAGATTTGTATAAAATGATGTTTTGCTTTAGGTCAATATCAATACAACCATAGAAGTTAAAATTTACAATTAAAACATATGATGTTCGTCCCTTTTAACAGATTGCTGATTATTACTCGTATCTGATCAGCAGACTCAAGTTGGCATTATTGTATGAAGTATAAGCCCAGACAAGCACTTCTAAATTCCTTTTCTGTCAATTAAAATCGGAACATAAGTGAGTTGTGAACCCCACCTACCTATGTAACCCAGCTATGTTGCAGGCTTGAGGTAGTCCATGACCCACAAGTGTTGATGTTTTCGCTTGCTCATTTTAGAGTCGTATTTAGATGAATTGAGGTGACCCTTATCATCCTATTTATGGCATGGAGGGAAGTAATTTATGTGTTAAGAATGGATCTTTTTGATGAAAATTATATTTAAAATTTTAAACTTTAATTTCAAATTTGACATTGTCAAGAACATAATACTAATGTATATAATTACACAAAAAAGGAAGAATATTAGAGTATTGGACCAACATCTAAGAGAATAAATGTTCTTTGGTTCACAACTTAACAGGTGTTCCATGCTTATAAATAACAACAATTTGGAGAAATTAGCTTATCGAGTGGCTAGTGGTTCCAGTTCCGGTATAGCAACTAAAAACAGCAAAGTTATGGAGTAGCTATGGTCATCACAGGATTCCTATGAATAACGAGTTCTGAAAGGGAGATACAAGTTGTTAGGTCGCAAAAGACGACAGGCATTAAGCAGATAGGTTTATGTCTAGATCCATATCAGGTTTAAGCAAAATTAATTACTAGAACGTGCAACCTCAAACTGGACAAAGTATCAGTATCAAGAAACCACCTTTCATTAATAAGACAAACCAATTGACACAATTCTGTACCAATAATATATAATTACACAGACAAAACATTCAAGAACATAGGACTATATCAATTACAATCTCATTTTTTACCCCTTGAAGAGCGTTTTTACTAGATCCACAAAAGCAGGGTCAACCTTCCAATAAGCAAGTCTTAGAGAATTAGTAGTCCATATCATATGTGTAGTTTTACTTGAAATTTGGTAATATTGTATGCATTTTGTAGCTCGATTTAACACAATAACTCCTACTAACTTCTGATCTATTTTAATTTGTTTTTATAAAAACGAAATATGTAAGGGAAAAAGGCCAAGCTCAACAAAAGTGACGCCTAACCCATTAGGCATCCTTCTAGATAAGAGTAAGGCCACTCAATTATTATGTATTGTTCAAGTTCAACTGTCTAATTAATGGTGTCTCATTCGTGGCTAATTTATTTGGATCATATCTCACCATTACAATTAATATCTATGACAATACAAATTAATGGCTACCTTTTCGTGTGGCCGACAGGGAATTCTATACAAGATTTTCACTACGCGTCCATGGATTAGAGGCCAATAATATTAATAAAATTTCATCATGAGATATTATACGTGGGTCTATTGAAATTATAAAGTTGTTTGAGAATTGCATATATTTTTGTTTGATTAGAAAGGAATATAGGAAACCATATGTGCCAAAAATAAAGGATTGGAATTAAGCTGCTAGTAAATTACTAGAGAGCACATTCCATTTTTTTAATTAAATGTTAATTATATATATATATATATATATATATAAGAAGTTAATGTTTGTTATTTTTATGATCATTTCTAGAATAAGGGCCAGTCTTGAAGTAACTGTTTAAATTACTCTTTTCTCATAAAAAAGTCACAAGTTCAAGTCATGAAAATAATCTTTTTGTAAAAAAAAATGTAAAGGAAAGTCTTGGTATATTGATAACTCTCCTTAAACTCTCCCAGAGCGAGAAGCCTTAATTTGTGTTTTGTTTTTTTCTTTCTAGAATTGTCAACAACCGAAAAAAGAAGCCAGATTTCTTAGCTCGTACCATCTGAATAGAGAAAATGTGGATTATAATATAAATAATTAAATTTCAGATATGTGTACGTATTTTATTATCTGAAAATAATTTGAACAAAATGGGATAACAGCACTAACGATGGTTTATACTTCATAGAATTACTGACTAGCCTTAATTCTTATCAAACACTAGTAACTACTCGATCAAGAAGGGAATAGGTCATTGTCAGGAATGAAGAAGAAACAAATCCTGTACAAAGTCTAGGACTAGATGTCCTTTCTGGAAATCTACCTGAGTGAGAGTTGTATGGTAGACTTTGTGTGTGTTCAGGTACTATAAGCAGGATTGACAAGGACTAATTGGGATGGTCCCTTCCCTTCCATCTTTTATTCTCAAACAAGTTAAAAGAGCCTTGATGCTTGTGATTGGAGATGGCACTTGGAGGTTGAAGTACAAAGAAAAAGTTGAGATCTGAAGAGTCAAACTCCAAAAAAAGTCTTTGCATTTGTCAAGAGAGTTGGAAATTTCTCTTTCGTCAA
This sequence comes from Erythroxylum areolatum, assembly GCA_024520975.1. Classification (NCBI taxonomy): domain Eukaryota; kingdom Viridiplantae; phylum Streptophyta; class Magnoliopsida; order Malpighiales; family Erythroxylaceae; genus Erythroxylum; species Erythroxylum areolatum. The sequence goes on along the minus strand of JANIJH010000004.1, from coordinate 53,751,824 downwards.
TCCCATTTAACAAACAAATCGTATTGTTCTGAGGTATAAATCACTTTCATTACTCTTATGGTATGGCCATCTCGAGTAGGAATGAATAATCTTTCACCTCTATTCCTCCTACTTAATGAAAGAAGATTGACTCAGATTTAAGTAAATCACAAATCTGCCTCTTGCTTAGTAAACCTATAAAGTAAAGGACTTTGTTACATAATTATACATTTGTTAATATTATATACACAAGCAGTTTAAGAATTCGTGCAGAGCACTATCTCGCAGATTCAAACATTATTCATGGATCTAATTGCTTTCCTTTCTCTTTAACCACACCAAGCCTGCATAAAAGAAAGGTACACTTAAGTCCACCTTGACCTTTTATGGTTCTAGATAAAAAAATAAATGAGACAACTGCTTAACTCATTTGATGCCAAGCTTTACTAACCATGAAGAAGAGAATTTCTTTTATTTAAGAAATGATTAAAAGAAAACAAAATAAGCCAAAATTAAGAACAAAGAATGAAGACTCATAGGAGCTGGTTCAGAAACATTTCAAGCTTAGATCCGAATCAATATGACAAATCTCTAACAAAATAAACAAGAATGAAGAGATACTTTCATCTGTTTTCCTTTTCTATGATAGACCTCTCACTCATTCTCGGGCACACATCCAGGTGCATTTAACTCACTTTGACTTCCACCTTATCTAATAAAATCAGAGTGGTACATTACACATGTTCATGTGGGCAAGCTTTATTGACCAAGTTTGATCAAATGTAAATTAAGCGAAGTTCAAGATAAATGCAACTTAGCATGCACTTTTGGTATTTTTGCAGTTTAAAAACGCTATTAGAATTTTGGCTATATTATCATATTAATTAGAACATAAAGTTAACAACTTCCACATTAAAAAGGATGTGACAATACTGGAAATTTACTACAAGGGATGGTTCACAGCTCATGAGAGGGGTGGATAGAGAGAGGTAATCTTTAAATTTCCTGTGTAAATTCTGGATGTTACCATTTAATATTTTGGTGTCTTTTGCTATCAGAATTGGTGAGTACTGTTGGGAAATATTTAATTAAAAAAGGGGTTTTAGCTGTTATGCTTTGCTTTTTATTTGGTTGACATTTATTAATTTCCATTAAATTCTTAGGTGGTGATAGCTTCAAAATGTAATTTGGTTCTTTAAAGGCGATTTGGTATTTCCTGTGCTTCTTGTATTGTATTATGTGTTGTTGCTCTCTTTCTCTGTCACATAACACAAAAACTTTAAAACACCGACCCCTTTTCCTTCCTCTTCCCTTTAAAAGCAATGAATGAAAGCTCCCTCCTGCACTTTATAATTGCAATATTTACTCCAAATTTCCTCCTCCTGCAATACACTCCTTGGGATTTTTTCCATTCATAAATACATTTCCTGCCCTCAATTTACACACTCTTCCACCAAAAACTTCACTTCAATTCACCTCTCCCTTTCTCTCTCTACTCTTACAGCCTCCACCTCTCCTCCATAATTAAGGTAAGCTTTTAATTAAACCTAATCTCTCTCCCTTCATTTTCTTTATATATATACATAATGGCCTTAGAGGTCCAAACCACCAAGATCATGTTTTTGGTGCTATAGGAGCTGCCACTTATGGTTCAATCCTAGCCACCATCATAAAGTTTGAGTCTTTCTCATCATCGCCATCACAATCCTTGTATTCAATTGAAAGAACCCTTTATCTTTCTTCTGATTCCCAAAGTTCCTGAACCTTAAGGTAACGCATGCTTAACTAGTTCTTGTAATATGATCAGCTTTGATCTGGGTGAGAGACTTTGTAGTACAATTCAGTTGTGTTTTTTTTTTTTTTTGTTTAGTGATCGTTTGTTTCCGAATTAAGACTGTCTTTCTGTTGTTGCAGAAAGGCGGGTTTACTACTAGACAGGATACAGAGAAGATGAGTCGAAGAAACGGAAACATCCCAAAGCTTGACTTAAAACTGAACCTATCACCGCCAAGAATGGGTCAAAGGGTGGAGTCACCGGCCCGATCGGCGACGGAGTCAACAACCTCACCGCCGAGCTCATGTGTGTCGTCGGAGCTGAACCAAGAAGATGGCAGTCTTCCACACTCCAATAGCCCTGAGGCTACATCTATGGTGCTTGTAGGTTGCCCAAGATGTCTCATGTACGTGATGCTCTCGGAGGACGACCCCAAATGCCCCAAATGCAAGAGTACAGTGTTGCTTGATTTCCTCCAAGACAACAGGGCCACCATGAAGACTAGGAGAAGCTAGAATGTAGGCTCCTTTTCCCCCGCTAATTCTCGGCTACTATAGCTTTATTAGGACTTCAATATAGGCTTTATCTGTTTCATCTCCTTTTTATTCTATCTCAAGTAGTGCTACTTGCGCTCCACCTTGTAGCTCCATGTCTCATGTTGCAACCCGAGCATGGAAGAACAGTGGAGCGAAAATAGCACTGCTTCTCTTTTCCAAGTTTCCCGTTCACTGTTTTGTTTTTATTATTATGGTTTATCTTTGGAATCATAGAAGATAGGAAATATGAGGGCTATGGTGACATAGGTAGTTTCTTGCGTTTGTTTCCTACTGATCCTGGGCTAGGTCCAGCTTTTCTTCCCCTGTTTAGCAGAAAACAATGTAAACCGGTTAAACTACTGCCAAAATTCGCCATGCAATCGCAATGTTAGGTATTTTACTATTTCATATGTCATGATGCCACGTCAGAAATTACTAGACGATGTCAATGGCGCAGTCTTCAGTTTAACTGGATGATGAAGCCAAAAGCTGATAAGTGAGGCTTGTATTGCAGAAAAAGAATGCAGTGGCCCCACCATGAACTCAAATGTGTAGGGCTAGGCAATAGGCATAGGAAAAGGAAACCATAATGCCAATCACAAAAAAATGAACCCATGCAAGGTGCTTCAGACTGAGACACGAAAAGAAATGCCCACTTGACCCTTATTTTTCACTTTATGAAGCTCAAAGGAAATGAAATGAAATGGATATATAGTTATATACTGTTTCTTCAAGTGAATGGAAAAAGGGGGAGGAGGTGTAACTTGTTAGGTAGCTCGAGCATTGAAATAAAAGTCCATTTAAAACACATAAATGCTAAGAGTAATTGAGATGGTTGAAGTGTATGTATTACGTCAGATGATAAATACAAAATTTTAATTCCCCCTTCGCCCCTCTAGTCCATCCCATGCCCATCGTTCACACTAATCTAAATGCCACCTTTCTTGTGCCATTAACAGCACTCTTCTTTTCCATTTAAGGTTGTCAGTCCACAGGAATCATTCCCATCAGGCAAGAAGTAAAGCAAATACAATGTTTAAACCATAGATTGAGATGGCAAGTACAACAGGCTGCCTTATCCAACATTTATTTTCATTTTACAGGAAAAACCAACGGATGCCTTTGCAACAATAGCAACATCTACAGTATTATCCTTTGGTTAGACAAGGAGAGGGAGAGAGAAATAATGAAACGAAACCATACATCAGTTGCTCCACAATCTCTGATGCAAAAGTAACAGAACAAAAGATGAACTAATAGATTCTGAAACATTCATCATAAGAAAATGATGCCTCTTCAAACACAGTCTATCCAAAATCAAAATGGTTTCCTTCACCCAGTAAATCTATGTATTAGTCGTTAAATCACTACTTCCTGCAGGGCAGAGGACAAAGATCGTGCCGCTAAATACGATACAGGCATAACATCAGATTGGGATGTGCATAAAAATAATACCAACACGTTTTTCTTTTTAACTTTTTTTGTTACCTTAGAAGACGTCTTCAACCAAAGGGATGGAAGTTTGTGACTGTTAAGCAATTTGGGAATTCCCATGGTTCAAGGTAATGTCACGTCTTAAAGAACCCTACAGTCCTGAGATGGTATAGTACATGCACAATCTTTGACTAAAGAAGAAAAGAAAATGAAAACTTTCTTCTTTTTTTTTGAAGAAAGAAACAATAGAAGTATTATCTCGTGGAGGGGACGAGATCTGCTTGAGATTTGTTGGCTCAGAGTTGGAATTGGTTAATGGGCGCAAGAGATCTCATCCCCTAATGGAGAGGCTAAGTGTTTGGTTACTGAGTTATCACCAAGTAAAGAAAGAATTAGCTCCTCCATGCGATGTTCTACTAAATTTAAATCCCAAGAGTTTTTTCCACTGAAAGTGTCTACTGATCCAACAGATTCGCGGATGACTAAAGATTATGAATATGACGGCAGTTGGATTTCTAGAAGATAATTGAGTTTCAAGATCTCTGATAGTTGTCAGATAAATGGATACCCTTTGGCTTCACAGATTTTATAGACAAAAAGGAAACAATAGTCAGTTCCCACTCATGTTAGAAGCAAAAGAAAATTACTAGATAATCATGTAACTATGGCATATAAAATTTGAATCATGAGAACAAGAACGAAAAAATTCTTAACATTCCAGTTCCACACATCTGAAAACATCCCGTAGCAGATCAAAATAAGATACATTCCAAAGATACTTCAATCATAAAAGTTGAATTCACAGTAAATTGGCAGGAAGGGAAGTGCAAGTCTGCAATATGTTGATGATAGAGAGCAAAGAAACAAACCATTTTCTTCAATTTACTTTGCAAGAAGTCTATCATAGTTAAGGATGGTGACAATGGCCCAGGTCCAAGCCAGCCCAACCAGTCTTTTTTATAAAAAATTGAAAAAATGATGTCGCTTTATTGTTGCTAGCCTTGGGCTCCAAAAAAAAGGTCCCTAGGCCCGGTCTGGTGATTTTGGGCCACATCGGACAGGACCAGGCCTATTGCCAATACTAATCATAGCAAACATAAGTTTGATAGTAAAACACTTATCATTTAGATTAATATGGCTCATATTCGTATATGTACATTCTATAAATCCAGGAAAATTATGCACATAAAAGAGCTTCATAAAATCAGTTCTAGACACATTCCAAATTCAAGTGATCCCACTATGCATCAATCCTCAAAAAAGACCAACTGGATAAAATCATATGAATCCTTAAGCTATGGAAGGTCATCATAACCAGGTGCAACATTCTGCAATATACCAATACCAGTTCAAAGTTACCTAAAATATTTGCTAGTGACATCGCCATGTGAACTCCAGTAAAATAAGGGGCTGAAGTGCAGATTTGCTAAATGCCATAATCCAAGAATGTGATTGTAATCTTGGCATATCAACCAAAAAAAAAAACTTTCAAGGGTTTCCTTGGCTCAATTCTCCCCATCCACTACTGCTTCTTACATATTTGTCAATAATCCCGAACTCCCGGTTCTGTTCAATCCGCCTTGCATAATTTTCGACGCTGATAGGACCCTTCTTCAACCTCCTATAGTAGATGATCTCCCAAGGCCAGAAACGTGCAGAACCAAAATAAGCCTCTGCAGTATGATTTTTGTGTTCCTCTTGGAGCTCAAAGCCATAGTGCTTCAAAACCATGAATAATTCCTCTGAGGTAAGGCTTGCATTATGTCTGGAGTATGCAACATCTGCTGCTTCAGAATCTGGCTTCTTCACTGGAACCATTGACTGCATTGTTATCAATGCATCAGTATTTGGACACTCCCCTGTTTCATTCAAAACCTCTTTATAGGAACTTTCAGTTGCAATTGCTTTGTCTGCTAATTGTGTGCTTGGATCTGTTCCTTCATTCAGGGCCCTTGATGTAATTTGGCGCACACAGCTATTCTTATTAAGAGGCTCATCTTTTTCAATTTCAGATTCCATTCTGGAGACTGAAACTGCAGTATTATTGTTCACTGCCAGTAATTCATCTTCAAGTTTAGTATCTTCCAACTGAGTATCAACTCTTGCCGTTTGCTCAGGCTCAATTAAAATATCCTTGGATTCAGGTGTATTGTCAACTGAGCTTTTTGGAATCAACTGAGCCTTATTTGAAGAGGAAGGTAAAGGTCGACCAAGTGATACAGATAAAGATAATGATGTAGGAGAGCTTGATCTTGACCTAGACTTTGATCTTATAGATCTTGATCTAGAATTAGGCGATTTTGAAGTAGACCTAGAATGAAATGATCTTGAATTTCCTCGGGAAGATAATGATCTTAACCTAGAGTGGGAACTGGATCTTGGGACTTGCTTAGAGGATGGTAATGTAGACTGTAATTTGGATGGAGTGTAATCAGAATGAGAAGATGAAACTGACCTCCTTGCTTTCTTGGTATTAAGTCGTTTTGGAGAACCGATTTCCTTCCTGTTTCTTTTCTTTCCTCCGTAATCTTGTCTCACAGATTTGTCAGTTTCTTGAGAAACTTGGTAGCTTCCACCGATCATTGATCTCCCTCCAGAGCCTGGTTTCATGTCATTCAAGAGTTGCATGTTCAAGTTAGCATCCCTACTCCGCAATCCTTCCCTTGACCTGGACCTAAATCTTTCCAGCTCCTCTTTGTTTCTACCTCTTCTATCAATATCATGCCTATGGTCAAAGCTAGTTAAGTTTCTTTGTGAAGCATTCTTTTGGGGGCAATTCCGCATTTTGTGACCTGAGCCTCCACATCGATAGCAATTTCCTCGCCGTTTTGCATCATTAGGGTGCTTTGAAGTCCCTTCACCAATGTGAGCTCTGCCAATATTGTTAGAGCTTCCCAAAGCAGACCCACCAGTGTAGGCCATTTGATGACTATAATCATTGATTTTCTCATCATAAACTTTGTTAGGTTCATACCTATCAAACTCTAGTCCATTGTCAACACCATTGCCATCTATAGGGTCATGGAATTGATGACCCCATCGATCATCATCTACTGGATTGCGAACACCCATATGACCTTCCAAAGCATCTTCCCTATAATCATGACCTTCCCTGATAAAATCTTTAGTACCATCCTGATGATAAGCTATCTCTTCATCAAGCATGTTGGCAGAACCAATCCTTCCTACATTACTATCAGGTTGCTTAATAATATTCATCCTGCTATCTCCATAATCACTTGAATCAGCCAAATTTCTTCCAACAATATCTTCTTCTCGTCTTGTATCCCTTCCATGACGTGCCTCATAGGATCCCTCAGATCTTGCAGATCCCTTAAATGCTCTAGGTTGCTTGTTCGACCATGAGAGAGTTAATTGCTCCCCACATATATAACTCCTGCGAAGTGCTCTCAGTGCTTTCTCTGCATGTGGAGGAAACTCATACACCACAAATCCGTATCCATCTTTCAGTCTTACACTGCACCGTCCAAACCTTCGGAAAACACGTTCAAGTTCATCTCTACGGATGCGAGATGAAATATTACCAATATGCAATGACATCTACAACCAAATTTCGAAATTCAATCAGTATACAAATTGAATTCTCCAATAAATGCCTGCAAACTGCAGAAAATCTTTGAATTTGCAGCACAAGAGACTTTACTATTAACATCAACAATTACCCAGGCAGTTTCAATATATTTTGATGTGTCTACAAAATATACTTCTACACGATAAGGCTGCAACTCTAACTACCACTCCAACCCATAAAGATGCTTTAAGTTACCCACCTAACCCGACAGTAGAAATAGTGGTTCATCAATTTGATTTAAGTTCTAACTACGGAAAAAGGAAAAATATGGAGTGTGTCATTAGCTCCAGTATTGGAGATCCAAAATGCAAATGATCTCATTTTGGAATCAAAATGGACCCCGACTTATGCTGGAAAGTTGGAGGTAAGTCAGCCAGAACTAAGAATCGAAATACTCATTGCTTAAGAACTTGCTGATAAAGCATTCTTTTCAAATCCAAAACATAAACTAGATATATAATAAACCAGATTTGTGATTTTCACTGGAACGAGCTAGGGTTTAAAAAACAAGAGAAAAGCCCAGAAATGATTTTAATTCCTGATGTTTGAAATGTTCTAGACTGCCTTCCCAATACCAATATTTTCACATCAGATAGACATCGACATATGCAGAAATTAAAAGATAAACACAAATACCATAAACAACGAAAAACCCTACCTTCACAAAAAATGAAATAAAAATAAATGGGATATCAAAGAAGTCCCAGCAACGAGAAGCATAACTCAAAAAAGAAGTGAGATTCACCAGGAAAAGGGTAACAAACACACAGTCGAGAATTTCATCGAACAAGTTAGGCGCATCAAAATGAATGGAGAAATCTCAGGGCACAGGGAATAAAAACCTGGAGCAGATGATTATGGAAACGAAAGGGTTATTTGGAAGCCCGAGAAATTTCTTCTTCTTCTTCAAAACTTTTGATTCATTGCACTACTGCTAATCTGCTTGCAAAGTCGAATGGAGCACCTAAACGAAGGCTGGTCTAAAGCTTCGAAGTTTTATGTGTCGTGTTCTTTGGCTGGCGAGCAATGGGGTATGAACACGTGGCACTCATCGCTTACTGCCTACTGGGAGTCACCAACTTTTTTATTCACTGGTCACTTTCCATTAAAATACATAAAAGTATTTGCTGATGGGACAAATATTCAAATTTACGTGAACAACATTTATATTCTTAATATTATTAAAAAATTCAGTTTAATCATAAAATTTTTAAAATTTTTAATTTGTATAGTTTAATTTTTAAGTTTTCGATTCAATTTATTTTAATAATTTTTGTTGTTAAAAATTGATCAATTTATTAATTAATCAATTAATTTTTAAAAATTAATAAATTATTATAAACTAAAATAAATCACTTAATTTTCATTTAGTAATTTTTTACATTAAACTTTAAATTTTTTATCAATAAAAATAATTACTTTCAATTATAGTTTAAATTGATTAATATTATTCAATATTTAACTGATTTTACGACATCCTAATATCAGTTTAATCTTTTAAACCTTAAACATCTTGTCTTATAGGTTTAACTTTCGGTCCGGTTTTTAAAATATTACTCTTAATAGAATTAATAATTATTCTTCTTATTTATTCAAACAAAAAATTACCTATGAATATATTTTATTATGAGTTCAATTATATTTAAGTTCGTAAATGCAAATTTTATTTATAACAATTGTAGCAATCTCAAAGATTTCTTATTTAATATATAATATAACTATGATCTAACTTTGAATTAGAGTGGAAGTTTTTAAAGTTTTATTATACTTTAAAGTATATTCAATAAATCATGATTCACATTGTTATTAACAGTATCTATTTATTATGTTTTTTTTTCACAAAGTATTCGAAATAATAATATTACTAATGAATTATTGAAATTTGCCAAACCCAAATTACAGTAACGACATCTAAATCTAGTGGAGAAGCTTTGATATTGATGAAATGAGAAATCCAAAAGTTGTTTAAAAAAAGTGTGAAAAATCCTCAAAATTGAAATTTTGATAGCGGAGGGAGCTTGAAAGATAGTAGTATTCTTTTCGTTGTTCTTTTGACTTACAGAAATACGCATGCCACTTGGGACCTGGTGTCCTGGACTGTCCCGTTTTGCAAATTGATCCCGCTTTGTAATTTCCAATGCATTAAACTCACCAAGTCTGTCTCCCGTTTCTTTTTAAAAGCACATGCAAGTCGATGCAGGGTAATCATCTGCTTTCCAGTTAATATGTTGACAATTTTATAATCATTAAATTTATTAGTTTTTAATGACACTTAAAAAAGGTTAATTTTCAAAAAAAGTTTAAACTTTAGTCAATCTTTTAATTATAGCTCGAATTTTAAAAAGTAGTAATAAAATGTCTAAATATTTATTTTTTTTTCGATTTTAACAAGAACTTTAAAAAACTAGTAATAAAATGTTCAAACTTTTAATTTTTTCATTGCGTTAGTATTTTCGTTAAATTTGCTGATGTGACTTACCACTTGTTTCAGAAACCTTAACTATTAATACACATAAACCAAAATTAACATATCAAATGAAGATTAATAAAATGACATTGTTTATTCACATAATTAAAAAGGCATGGTATTAAAAAATGACATAAATCAGATTATATAGCCCCGATAATCTTACGTTTTGATTTCAGTTTTTTCTTTCATTTTCAGTTTGTTCTCTCGACGCTCTCACCCTTCGAATTTCAGATTATATATCCTTGACGCCCTCACATTAAGGGCATCAGGAGAACGAGCTAAAAATGAAGAGTTTACTGATGCAGTACGCTGTAACGTGAGAGTATTTTGGGATATCAGAAGAACAAACAAAAAATAAAGGGCTAAGGATATTGAGAGAATAATAAATAACGTTAGGCTAGAATTGAAGAAAATTGAAAATTTGAATATTTTACTGCCACTTTTTAAAGTTTGAGCTAGAATTGAAAAAATTGAAAGTTTAGACTTTTATTGCTACTTTTTAAAGTAAAGGCTATAATTGAAAAATTGACGAAAGTTTGAATTATTTTGGTAATTAACCCTTAAAAATGAGATGAATTGGATATTTACAAAAATGTAACAAAATTTTTTAGTCATCAATCTTAATTTACTAGCAGTTAATATATATAAAGAAATTTCTTTATGTTGGACCCTGAACCTTTCTGTAAGCTACGACTATTAAATGAAAGATTATTCGCAATTAGTTATGTGTAAAGCAAAGGAGAATCCTTGAAATTTAAAAGGAATAGAAAAGATGGTTTAGATACAAGATG
>JANIJH010000004.1:53699536-53728476 GCA_024520975.1 Erythroxylum areolatum | reverse complement strand
TTACTACTGTTTACTGCTTGTTCCGCGTAATTGTGAAATGACTGAAACTGCTTCCTTTTAACATGGAACGAACGGTTTAAAAAAAAGTATACCAAGTTTTACCGACCGACTGATGTAGTACGCCACCCTCGTGGGACACGGACTCGGATATCACCGTCGATGTCGGGTTCGGGTCACTCGGGAGTGGGGTGTTACAGGTTAACTATTCAACAATGTGTCTCCCTATTTAGCAACTTGATTTTTAATTTGCTAGCCTACTTCTTCTATGATCAAGGATAGTTGGGGTTGGTTCCTCCACCTAGGGAAAGTTGTTCTCTACACTATTAAATGATTTCTTCAATTAATTTTTCTTTTGTACTTTCAATTTTCTTGAAACATCTGTTATTTCTTTTAAACTAAAATTTGTACTTGCAAGTGCTTAGGAATATTAAAATAATATTATGTACTTCCATTCCTATGTTTTTATCACTATGAAGCCATTAGATCACTATCAGTGGTTAGTAGAAAATTTTTTGTACGTTTATTTTGTCTTGGATTCTACCCCAAACTTGAATGCTGTAGCTACATTCCAAGAACATATTAGAGATTGTTTCCCTATATGTTTTACAGAATTTATAGGTTTTTGGGATGTTTAAGAACATAATTATATCTTTAATGTTCAAGCTATTTTTAATTGCTAACCAAAGTAGGAAAGCTACCTTGAGAAGCAGAGTTTTGTTCTAGACTAGTTGATACCAATTCACCTTGTCCCCTATTTTCATTAATATCTTCTTAGAAGAGTGATTTGTGAATTTTCCAGTAGGGTGTCTAAGCCAAGTGTATCTATCCTCCATCCCTTCAGTGGATTGTAGTCTGGAATTATGGGTGCCAATATTGGTGGGTAATTTCCCCAATTGTTGACCACAATCCAGTCTTTAACTTTAGCTGTTATAGGGAAAGTTGTTAACATGAGATTTCTATTTTTGGAGAAGAATAGTGGGCCTTCTTTACTCTAATTGTCAAAGTATAGCGAGGCCTTTTTCCCATTCCCTGTTATACATTGGATTTGGCTCCTTAAGGCTTCTTTGAGTTTCATTAGTTGTGACATGAACAATGAGCTAGTGTTGGTTTTATCCAATTCCCAAATGATTTTGTTTTTAAGCATATAGGTAATATTTTGTTTTGACTATAATTTCTCCTTCCCTTTAAGCAACTTTCATAGCCTTTCAATGATTAAGTCTTTTTGTTTGTGGCACCAGCCCTAGTTATTCCTAGATCTCCCCCCTCCTTAGGTCTATACACTTCTTCCCATTTAACTTTTGCCAACACTTTCCCCGCCTTCCTTCCTCACCATAAAAAGGATCTCAAGGTTCTTTCTATTGATTTTATAATGCCTTTGGAAAGGGTAAAGTGGGTTAACCAGAAGACGTTGAACAAGTTGAAGAAAAATTTTATCAGTGTGAGCCTTCCCACTTATGAAAGGTCTTTGTGTGTCTAATGGTTGAGCCTTTTTTTAATTTTCTCTATTAATAGGATGCAATCCCTACATCCTATCTTTTTGGTGGTTATAGGCAATCCTAAGTAGGAGATGGGGGGTTGTTTACTTGGAAGCCAAAAATTCTTGCTAATCATTCTATATGTGCCATAGAATTTAAGGAGAGGATGAATAGGCTTTTTTATGGCTAACTGCCAATCCTAAGAGGTCGGTGAGTTATGGAGACCATACACATGGAATTTCATTAGCCTTACAAAAAATTAGGAGATCATATGTAAAAGAAAAATTAGTTAAATTCAAATCTTTGCATTTATCGTGGTATTTAAACCTGGGGTTTAAGGCTATATTATAGTTCAATAATTTGGATAAAGCCTCCATTTTAGTATAAAGAGGTAAGGGGATAGGGATTCCCCTTGCCTTTTTCCTATAAGGAAGTTAATGGGTTCTACATTCAATAAGATGTTGTACGAGGTTGAGGTTATACATTCTTCAATCCACTTCCTGAACTGGTTTGGGAAATCAAAGGCTTGGAAAAGCTATGTTGTAAATTCCTAACTAATTGTATCAAAGGCCTTATTAAAATCCACCTTTATAGCATAAAATTTTGAAGCCCTTTTCCTAGGATAATCCCTAAAGAGTTCTTATGCCAATATGAGGTTAATCCCAATAAGTCTACCTGCTAAGAAAGCTCCTTGTGGTTCACTTATTATGTTGTACATAACTTTTTCTAATCTAGTTGTTAGTATTTTAGAGACAGTTTTGTATATAAAGTTGTAACATGAAATTAGCCTTTAGCTTTCCATAGTTTTTGGATTTTTGTTTCTTAAGAATTATATACAGATGAGTCTTATTAAGTTCCTTTAGTAGCTTCCATCTAACAAAGAACTCTTGGATTGCCTCTATAATTATTTAATTAGTGGCATGTCTTATAGAAGAAGAACCCATTGAACCCATCAGATCTTAGTGCCTTATAAGGGTTTTGTTAAGAAATAGTTGTTTCCACTTCTTATAAGGATATAGGGTTGTATAGGAAGGTTTTCATGTATTCTCCCATTAGATTGTACATGAAGGACTTGAGAAAAAGGACTGTGGAGCTACAGGGAGCTTTTTTTGCAAGAGAAACTTGAAAATATTTTAAAATTTCCTCCTTAAGCTCTTGTTTTATGTTGATTCTGAGACCATTAAGCTTTTTTAGGGAGTAAATTACGTTTGTAGAGTTTTTGGCTTTAATTGAGTTATTGAAGAATTTGATGTTTTGGTCTCCTTTTAGGTTCCATTTGATGCGGGCCCTTTGAAAGTTGCCTTAGTCTCTAAGAATGCCTCCATCCAGTCCTCATTTACTAGGGCTCAGTCTAATTTCTTCCTAAGCATCCATTTTTTTGTTTGTTGCTGTAAAAGTAGATCCAACCCCACATTTTTAGATCTACCACTTCAATATTTTAAACACAATTTTTAAGCTCTGAGTTATATGATCTAGGGCCTATATATCCTTCAATCTCATCCCTATTGAGAACAATATTGAATTCCTTCAGTAATAGCCATGGTCCTTGGACTGAAGGTTGTGTTTGTTTCAAATTTTTCTATAGGTGGTTCTTTTAGAAGTTAAAATTTAAAGCATACATAAATGTCACATATATTCTCTAATTACTTCAATTCAGAAATGCTTCAAGGTGAATCATTTTGTTAGTAGAGTCTACTAGCTTGACCAGCACTTCTCTTTGATCAAAAGCCACTATTATATGGCCTAAATGATGTTTGGTGATTCATGAGGATTAACCAATTAATACCCAAAACTTTAAGCCTTGAGACATTTTCCAACTTTAGTTTAGTTCCCAAAAATACAAACAAAATGTGTTTAGTATCTGAGATAAAATTTATTGGGGAAATTGATGCCCTTAGTGTTTTGTACTAGAATAGTCATTAATTAGTTAGGAGGGAAGTTTGTAGGATCCTTACCTTTCTTTTTTTGTCTGGTTTTCTCTTTATGGATCTTTGGAAGTCATCTTGCTTCTGGCTCTCTGTGTGATTCTCTTGTGTTCTCTCATAAGATGTTTGTTTCTCCTAGGATTATGAGAGCTTTCCACTGGTGTTTAATAATTGTATATTGATGCTATTTTTCCTTTCTTTTTCTTATATTACTTTTTTTAGGCAGGTTCCTTATCCTTTTTGTCTTAGGTATTGTGTGGGAATTTCTGTTAATGAGTGTATCCTTATTCATATCATGTTTATGGAGCCTTCTTTCTAGGTTCATCAAATCTTTATAATCTCCTTGTGTAAATAGTCTTCCTATAGCTTGCCATTTCATGATTTGATGTTTAGGAGATGGTATCCAAGTATAAGAGTCAGTCATTGTGTCCTCTATTAACGTGCCCTCCTCATTAAGTCTCATTATGGGTATAAAACCTAAAAGTTTATGGTTTATTCTAACACTGATGCATAGTCTAGCAAACCCCATCCTCTTTTGTTTAGCAATTGTTTCATCCATACATAGTGGTTTTCTTGTCTAACTAGCTAGTGAACTTAAACCCTTTGTTATCCAGTATCCCATCCTTTGTTATCCAGTATTCCAATGGGATGTTATGTATGTTCAACCAAATCGGTATGTTTTCTTAGTTGATTCTTTCAAGGCTAATTTTAAGGCTGGAAACATGGATCTTGATGATGTGTCATGGACTAATTTATATGATGTTTTTAGTTTTAGCTTCAATTTGGAATTTGAATAAAACTTGTTCTTCTTCAGATATGAGGATTTTCTATAAGCCTTTACCTTTCCATGCAATCAGTGCTCAGTTTTAGGATGCCAGTGAACCCAAGCCTACCGCTGCCTAATTAGGTTTGAAACCCGTTTAAGGTCAAGTTGGCCAGATTTTTTTTATTTTTTGAAAATTTTAATAGAAATTTATTTAATCAGTAATTTAAAGTAATCAATTCAATTAATTAAAGTTACAAATTTCAATTGATTTTACAATGAATAAGATAAAATCAAATTCATTAATGAAAGGAGATAGGATAATAGGAAATGAAAGAAAATGATTATAATTAAAGTGGTCAATTCATTTAATTAAAGTTATGAATTTCAATTGAATAATAAAAAGTGAGATTTTATAATGAATGAATATATAAAACATACATATATTGATAAAATAAATAAGATGAGATCAAATTCATTAATGAAGGACAATAGGAAATAAAAAATATTAAAATTAAAGTGATCAATTCGAAGTTATGAATTTCAATTGATTAATAAAAATTGATATTCATAATGAATGAATACATAAAGCATACATATATTGATGAAATAAATAACATTAAGTCAAATTCATCAATGAAGGAAGGTATGATTATAGAAAATGAAACCAAAAGATTAAAATTAAAGTGATCAATATAATTAATTGAAGTTACAAATTTCAATTAATTAATTAAAACTGAGACTTTATATTGAATAAATATATAAAAACGTAAATATATTAATGAAATAAATAAAATGAAACCAAATTCATTAATGAATGAGGATATGATTATAAGAAGTGAAAGAAAAAGATTAAATTTAAAGTGATTAATTCAATTAATTGAAGTAACAAATTTCAATTGAGTCATAAAAATTGAAATTTTACAATAAATAAATATATAAAACATACATATATTGTTGAAATAAATAAGATGAAACCAAATTCATTGATGAAGGAGGATATGATTATAGGAAACGAGACAAAAAGATTAAAATTAAAGTGATCAATTTAATTAATTGAAATTACGAATTTCAATTTATTAATAAATACTGAGAATTTATATTGAATGAATGTATAAAATGTACATATATTGATTAAATAAATAAACAGAAACTAAATTCACTAATGAATGAGGATATGATTAAAAAAGTGAAAGATAAGGACTAAATTTAAAGTAACCAATTCAATTAATTGTAGTCACAAATTTCAATTGATTAATAAAAATTGAGATTTTGTAATGAATGAATATATAAAATATACATATATTGATCAAATGAATAAGATGAAACCAAATTCATTAATAAAGGAATATAGGATTATAGGAAATAAAAGAAAAATATTATAATTAAAGTGATCAATTCAATTAATTAAAGTTACAAATTTTAGTTGATTAATAAAAATAGAGATTTTATAATGAATGAATATATAAAACGTACATATATTGTTCAAATCAACAAGATGAAACCAAATTCATTAATGAAGGAGGATAGGATTATAGGAAATGAAAGAAAAAGGTTATAATTAAAACGATCAATTCAATTAATTGAATTTACAAATTTCAATTCATTAATAAAAATTTACATTTTATAATGAATGAATAATATAAAATGTACATATATTGATCAAATGAATTAGATGAAATCAAATTCATTAATGAAGATAGATAGGATTATGGGAAATGAAAGAAAATTGATTATAATTAAAGTGATCAATTCAATTAATTGAAATTACTAATTTTAATTGATTAATAAAATTTGATATTTTAAATGAATGAATATATTAAACGTATATATATTGATTAAATGAATAAGGTAAAACCAAATTCATTAATGAATAAGGATATTATTATATGAAATGAAAAAAATAATTAAATTAATCAATGAAATTAATTGAATTACGAATTTTAATTGATTAATAACTATTGAGATTTTATAATGAATAAATACATAAAATGTACATATATTGATGAAATAAATAACATGAAGTCTAATTCATTAATGAAGGAGGATATGAATATAGGAAATGAAACAAAAAGATTAAAATTAAAGTGATCAATTTAATTAATTGAAGTTACAAATTTCAATTGATTAACAAAAACTAAGACTTTCTATTGAATGAATATATAAATTGTACATATATTGATGAAATAAATAAAATAAAACCAAATTCATTAATAAATGAGGATATGATTATAAGAAGTGAAAGAAAAAGATTAAATTAAAGTGATTAATTCAATTAATTGAAGTTATGAATTTCAATTGATTAATAAAAATTGAAATTTATAATGAATAAATATATAAAACATATATATATTGATGAAATAAATAAGATGAAACCAAATGCAATGACGAAGGAGGATATGATTATAGGAAATGAGACAAAAAAGATTAAAATTAAAGTGACCAATTTAATTAATTGAAGTTACAAATTTCAATTGATTAATAAAAATTGATATTGAATGGATATATAAAACGTATATATATTGATGAAATAAATAAACAGAAACCAAATTCATTAATGAATGAGGAAATGATTAAAACAAGTGAAAGAAGGATTAAATTTAAAGTGACCAATTCAATTAATTGAAATTACGAATTTCAAATGATTAATAAAAATTGAGGTTTTGTAATGAATGAATATATAAAATATACATATATTGATCAAATGAATAAGATGAAACCAAATTCATTAATGTAGAAATATAGAATTATAGGAAATGAAAGAAAATATTATAATTAAAGTGATCAATTCAATTAATTAAAGTCACAATTTTCAATTGATTAATAAAAATTGAGATTTTAAAATGAATGAATAAAACATACATATATTTTTCAAAGAGGAAACCAAATTCATTAATGAGGGAGGATAAGATTATAGGAAATGAAGGAAAAAGATTATAATTAAAATGATCAATTCAATTAATTGAATTTACAAATTTCATTTGATTAATAAAAATTGACATTATATAGTGAATGAATGATAGAAAACATACATAAATTGATCAAATGAATAAGATGAAATCAAATTCATTAATGAAGACATATAGGATTATGGGAAATGAAAGAAAAGTGATCAATTCAATTGATTAAAATTACGAATTTCAATTGATTAATAAAATTTGAGATTTTAAATGAATGAATATATTAAGCATACATATATTGATTAACTGAATAAGATAAAACCAAATTCATTAATGAAGGAGGATAGTATTATATGAAATGAAAAATATATAATTAAAGTAATCAATTCAATTAATTAAATTAAATTTTTTAATTGATTAATAAAATTGAGATTTTATAATGAATGAATATATAAAATATACATATATTGAGGAAATAAATAAGATGAAACTAAATTCATTATTGAAGGAGGATAGGATTATAGGAAATGAAATAACAAGATTATAATTAAAATGATCACTTCAATTAATTGAAGTTACAAATTTTAATTGATTAACGAAAATTGACATTTTATAATGTATGAATATACAAAACATACATATATTGATAAAATGAATAAGATAAATCCAAATTCTTTATTGAAGGATGATATAATTATAAGAATTGAAAGAAAAAGATTATAATTAAATTAATCAATTTAGTTAATTGATGATAGGAACAAAATTCATTAATTGATGACATAATTTACAAAAATGATTACCCAAAATTTTTAAATGATACATTTTACAAAAAGTTAAGATAAAATATTGAAACAATGTTCTGGACTAGGAATTTGGGACTGTGAGAGACTGAGAGAGGAGTGTGGAGACAAGAGAGAGCAACTAATTGTTGTAGTCAGTATTGTTAATAGTCGGCATTATTTCTTATGTTTGTAGAAATATTATATTTTGTACCATAATATTAAAATTAAAGGAATATTAAGCACATCGTAATAATGAATAAATAATTAAATTTATCTTTGTCATCAATTATTTTATCAAAATAATGTCTACTTGATTTATAAGTATGAGTTTGTATATGACTAGTCACCAGTGCATCAGGATCGGTGGTTGTATTAGTATACAAATTGAAAAAACAAAATAGAGGTAAGATAATATGAAAATAGCTGAAATTGATATATCAAAAAGAAATACATCTAACTACACACCTTCAACTTTGTTCACACAATTTTTTGTCAAATATTTATTTAACTATATCATATTGTATGAAGTCCTAGCCTTTTTTTTCTTTCCTAAATTTTGGAAGTGAAAGTAACAAATTGTTTTCAAAAGATGAGTCTAAACCTGAAATTGAAACTAGAGCTTAATAAAGTAAACTACTATGATCCCGATCTTAAATTTTGTCCATTTTAAGTTGATAATCATTAAATAAATCATACTATAATTGTTTAATTACATCTACATGCTCTTAAACTTAATCACCATACAACAAATTATATATAAAATTAACCCACTCCATATTATATCTAAGGTCCAGCACAGATAAGACTATAATAATATGTCTAAACATATACGAATAAGAATTCAGCTTCTCCATCATCTGCTCTATCATATGCCTAATAACTTCATTGGAATCAAACATCCAATCATATAAAACTTTATTTATCTCATACATAATGCTAAAGCAACAATTCGAAGTTGGATACTTTATTTCTGAGAACAATTCAATCTCAGAATAAAGTAATTCAACTCCACACAAAGTTCTCTAGCCAACTCATATTGGTCTTCTATAGGTATGCAAATGTACTAATAACCTCTTTGTCTCAGTATGGTAACACATCAACATATTGGATTGTCAACTCCAACATCTTAAAGGTTGAGTTCCATCTAGTTGGACAATCCAAAACTAATTTCATCGTACTTAGAATGCTTAGTTCTCAAGTAATTTCTTCAAAATTTTCAACTCTTTTAGGTGTTGCACTCCAATATACTACACTATTCCAAATCAAATCTATCACTTCTTTAGAGTATCCAACCTATTCTTCACAATCAAATTTAAAATATATGCAAAACAACAAATATGGAATAACCTTTTACCAACCAATAAGCTTCCAACCCATATCTTATTCTTTAACTTTTCAATCATAACATCATTCTTGCTCTAATTATTGATTGTTATGGTGAAAAAATTACTGTCAATATTACAATGTATCAAACAGTATCCCAACACGATTACCAACCTTTCACTTGTATGTAGTGTTGACATATAAGTGAACCTACCATATACAAATATAACCAACATCAATCATAACATAACGAAAAAGTAAATGATAACAATATTAAATAATATAAATTACCTCAAAATTTTATTATGTAGAGTCCATTCATTGTCAATATAGTATGTCGTCATTACCATATATTCCCTCTTTTGGTTATGGGATGTCCATATGTTTGTTGTAATAGTAATTCATCCTTCAATACTCGACAATGTTCTTAATATTTCTTTCTTCTTATCCTCGTAAATCTTCATAATGTTCTTCTTTAACGTATTCCAAGTTAGAACCTTGAAGGTTGGTTAGAGTGAGTTAGAAAACATCCTAAACCATTTACCACATAAGCAATCAAAAATCTTGATATGTTGTTGTTATAAGATGTTACAATCATTTCATTCTTCTCTCTTATAAGGTTAGGTGTTACAAAATTTTTAACTCCTAATACGAATTTTTTCTACTACACAATTCCATATGTCTCTTTAAATAAGAGGTTCCATCTTTTAAACTCCTGACCAACATCTCATGAAAATACTTATTTTAGGCTTTTTCTACTCCATCTATTAATCTAGTCTTCTTGAAGTGATTCCAATCTTCAACTTTCAATTAGCATGGACTTCTTTCTTCACTTGGTATGAGATTAGAAGTTTCCGCTTCTGTCTCCGGAATCATATTACAATTTTCTATTGAAGGAATATTCTCATCCATAAAAAAATCAACATATAAATATATATATTATTCATAATCGTAATTGATAACTCATAAATATAGGAGAGAATAGGAGAACATAAATAATAATCATATATTTAAAGTTTGTTAATTATCACTTATCAGTGACTCCCATGTATGTGACCATATAACTAACAAAGATCATGTCACACAGCACACGCGAGTGTGTATATGCCCGTTGATCGTATAAGTCACTTAATCATACTTATATGGCCATATACACTGCTGTGTATATGACCATGTAAGTTCTCGAAACTTATAGTAACTTATACGATCACATATACACTTGTGTATGTGACCGTGCAAGTCCGTAAAAACACCCCTTATATGGCAACAATATAAAAAATTCAACATTTCACAAATTCAATCTTCAATCAAAATATTTAGGAACTTCACCTTAACGATTAGGTGGTGAAGAAGCAAAAAAAGGATGGTAATAGGGAAGCAAGGCAGTGCAACGTAATGCAAAGGGAAGAAAGGATGGCTGGAGGGAGTGCGAAGGGGTGAGTGACGAAGGGACAATGCGGTAAAAGGGATACAATAGTAAATTAAAGTCTAGAAAGAGAGAGAGTGTGTGTGAAAAAGGTAGGAGTCTGATGGAGGAGGAAGAAGACAAAGGAGAGGGAGGCTGGAAGTTTTTAATCTAGACTAAAATGATGTCATTTTACACTATATAAAACTAGAAAACTTACTAACAAAACGATGTCATTTTGTTTTTAAAAGAAAGCAAAGTTACTTTGGTGTGAGGTTTATCGGGCTTTAATCCGGGCTCAAACTTAGTGACCTAAGCCTGAGCTCCAATAAATTTAGAATTTTTGGTCCCGAGGCCTAGCCCATTGATCTCGGTCCGAGCTCAAATGTCATCCCTAATTTATAATTGTCGGGCATGATGGTCTTCTATCTAGGAAGAAGCCTACAATTTTTGTGTTCCATAGTGTTGCTCCTTCCTTTAGGATTTCAATATCTTGTATAACAAGTTTACCTATTTAAAGTGGTAGGGTTTTGGGGGTGGTGTTGGCTCATAGTGTGGGTTCAAGCTTGGAGGTTTTCTGGAGAAATTATTGGAGAGTGGGAGGGGTGGAAAGTTGTTTTCCAAGATAGGGTCAAAGAAAGGGTCTACATTAGAAGTTTACATTGCATAGGAGTGCAATGTGTCAAGGAGTAGTCCAAAAATATTTTGAAAGCAGTTATTATTAATGGTAAAAGGGGATGAGCGAGAAGGAAAAAGGATATGGTAATATACCAAAAGGCCTATGTGGAAAGGGTGGGGGCAATTAGTTGGAAAAAGTAAGGGGTGCAGAAGAAGATTGGAAGTTAGAAGCTAGGGTAAGGGAGGAAGGGTGGTAATAGCATGAAGGAAGGGATATATCAGGTAACCAGGTGAAGGAAGAAAAAAGTAGAGATAAGACAAAGGATTTTCGCACACATTGTTTCTCTATCAAAGCCTTTATTTGTTCTTATCTTAACCTTCATTTTGTAAGTTGTAATCTTTGCCCTTTCTTTTATAATCTTCATAGAGCATCTTTTTGAGTTTATGAGTAGATCTTATTTTCATGTTGTTTCTCATCAAAATAATGGTCACTAGTAATATTTATTTTTTATCATAAAAATATTGACTGAAACTTCCCTTAGTTTAACAAAATTAAGATTAACTAAATTATTTTCACATAATTTAAATTATTTTATTAATATATAAAATTTTATATAATTAATTTTATTGATCATAAAATTATTAAAATATATAAACAAGTTATTAAGTTTATTTAATAAATATCCTTATTAAATGCTTTAACATTTCGATTGAATTGTCTAAGAATGAAATAATATAACACATCATCACCACACCACCGGTCAATTGCTAAATCAATTCCCGATGACTTTTATTTTCATTTTTCTTCTATCACTCTCTTTTGGGAATTTTGCTTTTGGTTGGTTGTAACATAATTACTTGTAAAACATAATCAATATTGACTATCTCCAATCTCCTTACAGCTGCCTACCAGCTCTAGTCTAATCATCCTCCTTCAATGCTCTAATGCCAGTCAAGTTGTCCACTTGCTTGCTCTAATGCCATAGCTAGTCCAATAGTCTTCCTTCAATGCTCTTGCACTAATCTAGTTCTAGTTTATTGTTGGAATTTTTTTATTAAATTATAGATGATATCATTGCTGACACTAACTACTTTTGTCATCATCGATAGGCAACTTCTGAGTACCAGCTGAATGCTCCTTCAGAAACTAGTGGAAACTTTGCATAAACCATCATCAAGTCCTATCAATCTTAAATATTGTCCGTAACAACTAATGGTAAATTCTAATTGGTAACTTTAGAAATTGTATTTTTGAGCTTCTTCATTTCCTTTTTGCCACCTCTAAATTTGTGCAAGCAACTATAATTTGAAGTTTTTAGGTTTCATTTATTTTTGGAATTAATTTTCTTTAACATAGAAAATTTTAATTTCTTATTATCTATTTTGGATAGAAATTAGGAAGTATGTTAACTATATAGGAAACTTACATTTAAATTCACTCTAACTGGGGTCTCTTTGTTTTTTCTTTTCTTATTGTCGATATTGGTAGTAATATTAGTGGAAATCATGATATTGATAAGAGGCTTCATCTTTACCTTTTTTCATGATTGCTTTCATTCTCCTTGTTTATTATCACTTTTTTATTTCCTAAGGTTGATATTAGTATAACTTATTTGCATTTCTGTTCACACTATTTCAATTTTCCTTTTTCTTATCTCATTTATCTATTTTTCTTTTTCTTTTTTAAGTTTCAGCCCTTATTTCTTTTCTCGAGTAATAATAGAGTCTTTAGGGACTTATTGCTATAGCTCATGTTGGGCATTAGGGTAAGCGTGGTAACTTTGAATTTTGATGATAAAGTAAGGGCTAATCTTTTAGTGAGTTTTGGGTCTAGGAGAAAAGAAAATGTTGACATATTATAGATAGGTTCTTGCTCTTTGAAATTAGTGGAGATTTTAAACAAATATAATATTCACAAAGTGGATTGGGGATAAAGCAAAAGAGATTAATAGGTTCAAACTTTGATATTTAGGGTGTTTGAGATGACAAAATGGGGTAGGTATCTTAGTTATCAAGGAACTCATACATTATGTTTTAATATAGTGTGTCCTTATGCACCTTAAGTAGGGTTAGATGAACAATTTAAATGTCAATTATAAGAAGAGCTATATGAGGTGATTCAGCGGATCTCCCCAATAAGAAAGTTATCTTAGGAGGAGACTTTAAAGGTCATATAGGGGAAACCTTAGACAAATATTCATATACTCAAAGGGGTTCTGAGTATGGTGATAGGAATGGTAGTGAAACTGCTTTTTTGGATCTCGTGGTAATGTTTGAGTTTGTGATACCTAACTCTTTTTTTAAGAAAAATGAGGAGCACCTAGTGACTTTTAAGAGGAGAACTATAAAACCTCAAATTGACTACTTCCTTGTAAGGCAAAGCAATCAACCTAGTTGCAAGGATTGCAAGGTAATACCTAACGTTTGCTTGTCAACTCATCATAGATTGTTGTTTTGGATCTTATAATTAAGGTTTGGAGGAAGATGATAATTCTTATAAGGTGTAACAGAGTTAGATGGTGAAATCTAAAAGAGGATACAATGGAACAACTAAAGAATAGAGTAATATATGGAGATGAATGGAAATTAGAAGGAGATGCTAACTAGATGTGGGAAAGAATAGTAGCTTTTTTTAAAAATACAACTAAATAGATCTTGCGTGTTTCTGAAGAGCCTACGAGTAGTAAGATAGAGTCTTGGTGGTGGAATAAAGATGTATAAAAAAAGTTAAGATCAAGAATGGTACCTATAAAGTTTTATTTGGTAGCACCATATAGGTAGAGAGACTAGTTAATAGAGAAAGTTACAAAGTGACAAAGAACAAGGAAAACAAGATAATTTCAGAAACTAAAACTAGAGCTTACGAGAAATTATACCAATGATTTGAAACTAAAGACAGAGAAAAGGATATATTTAAGTTAGTGATAGCTAGGAATGTAAAGCCAGAGACTTAGATGAAGTTCATTGTATAAAAGATGAAGTAGGGAGGGTGCTTATGGTTGAAAATTAAATTAAGAAAAGATGGAAGAGATACTTTCATAACCTTTTTAATGAAGGCGTAAATGACAACATCGCTTTAGGTGTTCTGAGTATATCTAAGAGGTATCATAACTTGTTGCAGACAGATTACAAGGGAAGAAATTAAAAGAGTTTTGAGGGAGATTAATAGAATATTTACATCTCTTTAGAAGATTAATAGAATATTACAGGAAAAGAAAGCATAACTTACGAATGATTGTTATTGATTTAGAGAAGGCATATAATGGGATACCTGCGGAAATCATATGGAAGTTTTTAGAAGTCAAGAGAGTTTTTATGACTATATACGGGTTATTAGAAATATGTATGAAGGTGTAAAAAATAAAGTAGGGATAATATGAAGAGATACAAGGCATTTTTCTATCGGTATTAGGCTACACCAAGGCTACTCATTGAGGCTTTTTTTTTGTTTGTAGTAGTGATTGATGAGCTTACTAAGAATATCCAAGGAGATGTGCCTTATTGTATATTATTTACTAATGATTGTTTTCGTTGATGAGACAAAAGAGGATGTCAATATTACTCTAGAACTTTAGAGAGATATGATAGAGTCGAAGGACTTTAAATTGAGCACGACTAAGATTGAGTATTTAGAGTGTAAATTTTTGGGCCATAGGGTGGCTTCTAATATGGAAATATAGATTGATTTTAAGTATCTAAGACCTATTATCCAAACCAATTTAGAGAATGATGAAGATCAGATCAGGGTAACTTAAATGGAGAAATGCATCAAAAGTTTTATGTGAAAAAAATATCACTTAAGCTCAAAGGTAAATTATATCGTTTAACGATTAAGCCAATCATGCTCTATGGGATAGAGCATTGACCCATTAACCAGGTGCATGGTCATAAGCTAATATGGTGACAAAGATGAGGATGTTTTGTTGGATGTGCAACTTTACTAGAAGAAATAAGGTTAATAATGTAATGATAAAAGATAAATTAAAGTTGATAATATTAATAACAAATTAAGAGAGTCAAAGCTTAGGTGATTCGGAGGAGACATCATGATTTTCTAATAAAAAATGCGAGAAAATTGTACTTACTGTAAGAAGACAAAAGAAACACTGGATATGACTCTGTTGGAACTTACCGAAGACATGATCATTAATAAAAAACTTTGACATACTAAGAAATAGATAAATGATCTCACAGAAAGAGGTCATTATCTTTCTCATAGGTCTTTAAATATTTTCTTTCGAATCTTATCCCCTGTATTTAACCTAAATATTTAATATTTAGTACTGACCTCCTGGACTAAGTATTTCCCCACTTAACCTAAATATTTTCTTATAGTGACTTATTTGACCAGTTAGCCTAAATATTTTCTTATAGTGACTTGTTTGATTTATTTATTTGCTTCTCTTCTTTCTTTTTTGTGTATTTATTTACTTATTTTATTTTATTTTATTCTTTAACTTATTTTTATGTTTTTATATTTTTATTTTACTAGTATTATTATCTTTTATGTTTATGTTTATTTTTAATTTATTATTTTAATATGTATATATTTTTCTTTTTATAGAAATCTATTACAATCAACCTCAATATTAATTAAGGGTAAGGTTGCATATTACTAGACTTTTTCATATTTCTCATGTTGGTAGAACTTCATGTAAGTTATTGTTATTGTTGTTGCTGAATTATCCTTATATCCTAAATGCCTCTAAACAGATGGATTTTTATTTTACTTTTTGATATATACGTATTTGCTTTTATTATATTCATATCATCGTGCTTATAGAAAAATTAGAGATTTTAATATGCATAAGAGTTATTCTCAGAGAAAATATTTAAGAATATATAAATAGATTATATAATGAGATATCAGTAAAAGACAAAGTCCACCTTATGCCAATGGAACCTCAAACCCCACTATAAATGGCTTGCATTTTTACTCTTTCCTTTATTGTTCTCAGCTTTCTATTCATCGTCAATCTTTAGATTTCCCAGTTTCTCTCTACGCATATCTACATACATATATATATAGAGAGAGAGATATAGATATTCAATCAGATCTCTCCCACGAGACCAACTATACTGCACCACCCATGACGCTTGGCTCGGGAGGATCCAGTGTTGTGGGTTAGTCCCTCGATCTTGTAATGTTACACATTCTTGTTGTGCCTTTCTTTTAAACCCTGATCTCTGGTTTTTATTCGGATTCTGATTATGGGTTGAGGTTTTATTGTGCATTTAGCGGTTTTTGAGGCGGGTTTCTATGGGCATTTTTGGTTCTTCAATTTGGGGTTTATGGGCTCTTTCTTATTTACTTAGCTTTTATGCCTGTTATTTATGGTGAAATTCTTTTATGTATCAGATATTTTGTGGAAGCTCTCTGTGGTCATTAATTGTGGACAGATGTGAATTTGTTATTAATTAATGGTATGTTAATGGAACTTGGATTCTTTTCTTGGTTATTGGGAGTTTCGATTTTGGTTGTTGTTCAGTTTTCTGAAACGTATAGTTTAGTCCTTCTTGTCTGCTTTATGGGAAATGAGTTCAGATTCTATTTCTAACATGTTCAATGGTCCTAATATAGTTGTTCGTACATTTTTTGTTATCTGCTCGAATAAAACTGTATCAATCCAAAGATTAACTATGTCTCAGTCTAGTTAATTGTTCACCACTATGCTTATCAGTATGTTGGCGTTAAGTTGAGTTTCAGGGCTTTATCATTCAGTGTTTAAGTTTCTTTGCAGTCCCTCGGAACTTCAGACTACTGGAGGAACTTGAACGTGGAGAAAAAGGTATTGGCGATGGCACTGTGAGCTATGGGATGGATGATGGGGATGATATTTATATGCGCTCTTGGACAGGCACTATAATTGGGCCTCACAATGTAAATGCTTTTTTTTTTCTAGCAGATGAGCATTGTTGTGAAAATTGTTATTTGAATGATTCTATAAAATGAAATATTGTGCTTGAAAATGTACATGCATATGTCATTTATATGGACCTTATGCTATTTATATGGACCGATGTAATGCACATGGATACATAGTAGATTAGCCATTGCCTCATTGTCACAAGGAAAGGGGGCACGCTTAATTTCATCAGCCTATAAACCCAAACTATAAGGTGGTTCTGCATTTGATTTTCGTATGGCTTTAACCATGTTATTATAGTTTGGCAGACTAACCTTTGTCATTTTAAGTTCCTCTATTTTTTACTTTATCGTATGTATGTGTTTGGAAAAAAAAAGGGGTGGTTGGTTACATGAGTAGGGTCTCCATGTATTAAGATTTTTAATCTCAGTAGTAGATGAAGGAGGTTTGGAATGTCTGTTGAATAAAGCAACAACATAGTTCTTCACTTGGATTCATCATAGCTGAGCTCTGCTTATATTACTTTACCATATGAGCAATCTGAAGTATGATGATTGATATGTGGCTCTTGGTAAGATGTAAGTAGGCATCAAATGGTTTGATATCATATGTGGTTTAAATCTGATGTATCAATTGTTTTTAGGGTTAATATGTCAAAGACTGAATTGTTCACCAAGTCCTTATTTATAGAGTGCAAGTAGTAGGTGTAGAAGGGTCAATCTTTATTTATGTGTAAGATGTGTCAAATGAGTCTTATTTGTAGAATGAAATTTTATATTCTTGCCAATGTTTTTGGTCCCTCAGAATCTTGGTTGCCTGACCATTGAATTTCATCTTAGACCGTTCATGAAGGTCGTATTTATCAGTTGAAGCTGTTTTGTGACAAAGATTACCCAGAGAAGCCACCAAGTGTCCGTTTTCATTCTCGAGTCAACATGACATGTGTTAACCATGAAACTGGAGTGGTATGTTCCACGCACTTGTGTCTTTTTTTTTTCGGCACATTGGACACATTGTTTATTATGGTTTTATGGTGACATGGCCTTGTATTTATCTTTTCATAGTGAGCCTGATGTCTTTTGGTATGATCAAGTTCCCTATATCTAGTTATAGGCCTAGTAAGACTGAAATCTGGCTATAGTAGCTCACCAGATTTTTCATTTTCCTTCTTGACTGATTTTTACGGTATGAAAGCTTGGGCTCGTCACAGAGAACCCAACGATCTCCAAGAGTAAAAGGATTCAACAACTTTTCTGAAAATACCTCCTATTATTGTTGTCTTTAATTGTCTTTAAGGTTTATAGATAAAATTGCTAAGAACTAACCTCCCTAAAAATAGCAGATTTAAATTTGCAATATTTTAAACATAATAACTACCCTGCTGCATATGGCAGTAAATAATAATGAATATATAAACTGAAGACAAGCATAAACGATTCATCATTCCTTTCGCCTTTGTTGCCTTCGTTGGTAAACTTTCAAAGGTGCTACTTTAGCAGCCGAGTCTGATTCTGGTCATTTAGTGACTGTAACATCTTTCTATTCATGTTTGTTTATTCACCCTGTTGTCCTAGGTACTACAAAGTTGATTCTGGATTCACCCACATGATTTTTCATTTATGTTTGTACTTCATTGGCTTGTTGGTGGAGTTTGTGTTGGATGATTGGATTCTCATAACATGGAATTACAACAGGTGGAACCAAAGAAGTTTGGAGTTCTTGCAAATTGGCAAAGAGAATACACTATGGAGGATATACTCACTCAGCTCAAGAAGGAGATGGCAGCTCCGCACAACCGAAAACTGGTTCAACCTCCAGAGGGTACATATTTTTAGCTTTTAATGGTCATTGTGGACAATATTGCTTTTAGCAATATGGAATATATAGTTTGTAATCCTGTAACGATCTTGTGAGAACTAAGAACATAACGGTGAATACCAGAGAAGGATTCTCCAGTTTCTGCTACGCCATGGCTTCATTGTCATTTTCTTGTTGACTTTTCTGTAACTGTAATGCAGGGATGCTGTTTGATTGATGTTATTTTATATGTCAAATATAATGGACCTCAAGTATTTAATTGCTCAAGCTTTTATCAGCACCTTCAATTTTCTTATTCACATATTCTATCTACTGCCGGAAAGTGCTTCATGGAGTTGCGTTTTCCACCGTGCCATTCGGCATGTTTGGCTCGAAAGATTCAATCCTCAAATTTGTTCATTGTTGGGGCATAAAATTGGTCATTAGCAATAGCAATGAACCTGGCGAGTGTCGGTGGGATTGGATTAAATATCAAGCATCTGAAAGATGACATTTGTAGAATTTTCGTAATAAATCGAGAGGGTATTCTTGCATTTTAAAACGTGAAATATGGGACCATAACAAGAGGTTGCATCTTCGATTCACAGTAAAACGCTTTGGTTGTAATTTAGTAACAAATTATTTAAAGGTGTTTTTTATCTTGTACATTTTTAAATGTATATGATACAGTCTATGGAATAATTGAACGTTGTAAATGAAATTATAATGAGATTATAATTATAAGATTCATATTGGATTTATATATTATTTTTAAATGTTCCTAGTCATTATTTTATTAAGATTATACATTAATATAATGTAAAAAGATTAGCACATATTTTGTTTTTTTTATGAAGGAAGTAGTCGATTTTATAAGTTAAAGTATAGAGATATTTAAACAAACGTATGGATGCTTACTAGAGAATCAGTTCATTGAACAAACTCGATATGAAAAATCCATTTGGAACATTACTTGTATGTCTATGAAATTCTTATTATGATGATTGTATAAGTGATTTTTTGACTTGAAATCATCAAAATTATCTTGTATGAGGATTGCTATGTTTTTTATACTATTTATGGTCTATTTAATCGTAGGTCGTTTAATTGGTAGTCATTGAATGTACATGAACTATATGAAGATAGTTGAGTAATCAAGATATGATTTATCACCCTAAAGTAATTAAGGAGAATGTTTCGTTGTTCTCTATTAGTATTAATTTAAGAAATCCTTGGCCAAGGTGAAATGATGCTTTGTAAATAGTTTACAAATGTCATTAATTGAATCAATAGCAAAAGGCGAAAAATTAATATGATTAGACTCAAAATAGAGTAGACATTAATTTCATGCTCTATATCTAATCGGAACATTGTATGATGAAAGGATTGAATTATACAGAAAAATTATGCACAGAAAAGTTAGTTAAAACCACTTTGACATTCTTAAATATTTGGGTGGCCATGATACATTACTAGACGTCAATCTTGATCTATGATTATAAATTGTTTAATTGGAGAATGAAAGATAAATTAAAAAGAGTTTTAATTTATCTAATTTTAATTATTAAAATTAATTTTTATAATCATTGTAAATATATTTGAGAACCTAATGGGTCTCACATGTAGAATAGGTTGAAAAGAGCAAAGTTAATTTAATCAAGTTGAACTTGATTGTAAAATTTGAGAAACTTTATGATTAAATATGAGATATTTAATAAATATGGATCAATATGAGATAATGAATCTTATAATGGGTATAATTGGTATTGGTATTTAATTAGAATTATTAGTAATGCTAATTGAAGTTTAATTGAAATTACATTCCAATAATTCCAATTAAGAATTTAATTTCAATTAAATTACTAAAACGTCCAAAGCTTATTATAAAATGATTTAAGCTTTATGGAGCTAGCACTTCTTACTTCACCCTCTCTGTAAGAGTTACAGAGTTCTCTCAACTTGTTCTGTGCATACCGTTAGAGACCAGACACTTGTGCAATTATGATGGTTGAGATTGATTAATTTCAGAAATAGTTCGAAGGATACGATAAGATAAAGATTAAATTTCGGAATAATATATGAATTA
Source organism: Erythroxylum areolatum (assembly GCA_024520975.1). Lineage (NCBI taxonomy): Eukaryota > Viridiplantae > Streptophyta > Magnoliopsida > Malpighiales > Erythroxylaceae > Erythroxylum > Erythroxylum areolatum. The sequence continues at coordinate 53,707,535 of JANIJH010000004.1, read as the reverse complement.
AGTTTCAACTTTATTATAATTTGTGTTAATCATTTTATAGAATTAAATAGATTTCGTTTTTCAAAAAATTAAAAGTCACGAAAAAATTTCGTGATTATTCCGCTACGGTCGGAATCGGATCTCAATCCAGTTTCCCATCAACATCAACTGTGCAATTCTAATCATGTGGACAATGAAGTGGCTATTATAAATTTATTTTTTAAGATAAAAGGTGCAACTTGCGCTTTAAAATTTCCAATAAAGTCTAAAATAGCTCCTATCGTTATTTCTAATATTACTTTGCTATCTGACATTTAAAAATGACACAATTTGAACCATCAAACTATTAGGTTTCCACTAAGTCCTTACACAACACCTTTAAGATACGACATATGATGTGCCAACTATAGAATTCTAACCACATAAACACTTGTAATATTTGTTGGCATATCATGTGTAGTGAGTTATGAAAAACTGAAGGGGGTTAATTGTTTTTGCAAACTTTCCGTAAATTTCTTTCGCATCAACAAAATAAAAAAAGCAAAACCAAAATAATAAAAACAGTAAAAATTTGGTAACGTAGTTCAGCACACCTTACCTACATTTACAGGGCCCTCACCCAGCTTAATAACTTTCACCGAAGTATAATAGATTTACCCAAGGCTTTACTGAGCCGATACCACTCAACCCTTGACACTATCTCTCAACCTCACTTCCTGTGAAAGAATTTCATACCCAATAACACAACCAACTTGTGTTAATCTTGTCAGAGGATTTTTCTAAACAACTTTTACTCAAAACAATGATAAATAAAAATAGCTCAAGTATTTAATCAACTGAGATTGAACAACAAAATACTTGCGACAAAAGAAAGACTCCCTATGGAATTATCTTCTCAAAATAATCCAGCTGAAATACTTCACCATAGCTGATTCTTTCTTCACAAACAAATCACAGTGTTTCTTCAATTAATAATCAATACCCACTCCAGCGAAAATGATTTTCACTGTATGATGAACTCAAAACGTGTGCAATACTAATGATCCATCATTAGTTCACTATGCTCTCGCATATGTTCCCTAACACACGTTATTGTTAGTCTACCAAAGAAAAATCACTGCACACTCACAACACTGTAGATGAAACCCCAGATGCGTTATTCAGCTCGTTTTATCATGTGCGCAGCCAGCAGTTTTTTTGTTCAAGGACACATGACTTCTGCTACCTCAGTTACGCACTTCAATGTACAGTTGCCGCACACACTCCACTAGGTTGATTTCTCCACTTACGTATTTTAATAGATTTCATCAATCATTAGGAGATGTGCACACCACTCTTCATTAAATCAACACCAAATCCATCTATACCACACCCACGTAAGCTTCGTTCCATCTTTCATATGTAATTAATGCCCACACACATTACTATGCCACACATTCATTGACAATTAATGCACTCACTTTCACAATCGTTATCCAATCTTCGTATGAGATATCCTTCAGTAGTTAATTGATGCATGCATACGATACACACAAGCTATGAGAGTTCCACTTTAACCAAGAGTCCCACTTCAACTAGAAGATTATTTATATACCATTTTTAATTCAAGTCATTATCTAATTAATATCTTATATATCCAATTAATAAATAATGCTAAAACTAAATAAAAGATATATAACATATATTCTAACAATCTCCTCCTTTTTGGCATTGTTTGTCACAAATATGAAACTCCCCTATATATCATAATTGGACTATAACCATTCACAGTCCACATGAGATGAAAAAAAAGAACTTCCCTTAATCAAATATCAAGTTCCAAATTATCCAATCATTCAAATTTCTTCCCTTTGGGACAAAAAGATACCAAAAAGCACGACGAGTAGTCACGTATGTACCTTAAAATCTCCTCCTGAATGGAACATTCACTATAAACAATCTGCTATCTTCCCTTTGAGACAAAACAATATCAAAACGTATAATCATAATAATCAACCATAGGTACAACGGAAGAATCATAAGCATTCCAAGATAACAATTTACCACCATTCAAAACACATGCCAACATATCACTACTTACTTCACTTCTATATTCATCAGACTGATCAAATTCATAAACCCAGGCAATGAACTATAGGTGTTGTCAGTGTAGTGAGAGAGAAAGATAACTGAGAGAGAGACCCACACTAATGAGAGAGCTGAGGAGTCTTCGATGGAGCCAAATAGAAGTCACAATGCAAACTACTAAAAAGATGAGATGACAATAGCAACATAAAATTAAAGAACTAAAAAAATCTTTTTCTTTTTTTATGTTTCATTTCTCTTTTCTTTTCTTTTTTTTACAACACAAAAAATACTTCAAAAATGTAAAGTACACTGTCCCTTTACCCCTCGAAGAATCTCAAACCTAGGCTTACTCCTCGTCACATTATCTAACTAACTTGTTCTCTTTTTGACCAATTACTTCACAAGCAGTAACTAATTGTGAATCTATATATTTTCTTGTTTTTTCTTCACTACGTTTTTGTGCTTGTACTTTACCCTTTCTAATCCAAGCTTGCTTCGATATCATGGGATGCTGTTGGAAATTTAATGGAGAGTTTAGATTTTCGAGTTTGACCTCTTTGAAACATCATTTGTAGTAACTGATAATATTTTGGTCTTATATGTTCAATGACTTCACAAAAATGACATGTGGGTATAAATCTTCGATTCTTTCTCGATGTTTCTCTTCTTGGATAGATTTGGATATGTCATCTTTTTTCTCATTCACTTTAGAGCACTCACCCTTATAGCTAATGCCTTGTTACCAATTTCTAACAACTTTTCTAGCTTTTTGGTTCCTCCATTTAATATTCTCAAACCCTGTTCAATACTTACTAGTTTCGTTCTAGCTTCACCAAGCTCATCTAACGTCAACATCAATTTCTTTTCTAACTCTTATATGATGTTCTTCATGGAGAGATTCACTTCCTTCAATCTCTCATTCTTTTTACATATTTTCACCCATTTTTCTTACATTAATTTGTAAGCCTCATAAATATTCTCCATTTTATCACTTGACCCACTTTCATCACTGTCATAATCTGATGATAGGTTTTGAGATGAGTTATTTTCAAAATTTTATGATTTTTCCTCTTTTCAGTCTTCATTTACTTCCTTCTCAGTTACTATTAAGCAAGTAACTGGATTTTTGCTATGTAAGGCAACCAACACAGCACCATGCACTATTTCTTCTTCACTTCCAGATTCGTTATCACTCCAAGTGCTTGTATAGGATTTTCCTTTTCTCTTCTTCATGGTATTAGCACACTTCGTTTGAACATGTCCGAAGCTTTGACACTCATGGCATTGAATTCTCTTTACCTTTCTTTCTCCCTTTTGAGTTTTGGCTTGTTTAAGGTTGTTGTTTGATGAGCTCCTGCCGTTTTGCCTAAACTCAGATCTATTCTTTTTCACTCTCTTTAGCCACTTACTAAACTCTCGTGTTAATAGCTCCACATCCTCATTCTCGTTGGATTTATCTTCTAATTCATTCACGAGTTTACCAATCTCGGCTTGCAATGCTAATCCTTTCTTCTTCTCTGGATTATCTCTCAACAAATTCATTTAAAAATTTGTAAAAATTCCAATTACCTTCTCCAGTGACAAACCATTGATATCATGAGCCTCCTCGATTGCTACAATTTTTGGAATAAATCTTGGAGGTAATGATCTCAACGTCTTCTTGACTAGTTTCAGATTGAAATACTTCTTCCCTAGTTAATGTGCCTGATTCGTTATATCATGCAATCTTTCATAAAAATCTCCAATAGTCTCATTTTCATCCATCTTCAGTTCTTCAAACCTCACAGCTAATATCTGTAGTTTTGATGCTATCATAGATTTAGACCCTTCATGAATAGTCTGCAATATATCTCACACTTCTTTAGCTAATTCACAGGCTGATATCATTGAAAAGCGTTCATCATCAACAACACTGAAAATCGCATGCATTGCTTGTGAATTTCTAAGTGAACTTTCTTCTTCTGCTTTTATCCATTCAGAAAGATCTTTTTGAACTACCTATCCTTTATCATCAGTGATTATTGGATGCGTCTACCCATGTACTACCGAATGCCAAGCTCTCGTGCCTCGAGCTTGAATGAAGACTTTCATCTGTGATTTCTATGCAAGATAGTTAGATCCATCTAATAGCGGTGGCCTGATAATCGATGCTCCTTCTCTTATGGCCATGTTTGCGAAACTAAGATCTGTATCAACTTGCTACCAAGTTCTGAATCGGTGGCCTTGCTCTGATACCAATTGAAAAACTGAAGGGGTTAATTGTTTTAGCAAACTTTTCGTAAATTTCTTTGGTACCAATAAAATAAAAACAAGCAAAACTGAAATAATAAAAAAAATCAAAAATTTGGTAATGCAGTTCGACACACTTTGCTTATGTCTACGAGGCCCTCACTCAGCTTAATAACTTTCACCGAAGTACAATAGATTTACCCAAGGCTTTACTGAGTCGATACTACTCAACCCTTGACACTATCTCTCAACTTCACTTCCCGTGAAAGAATTTCACACCCAATAACACAACCAACTTGTGTTAATCTCATCAGAGGATTTTTCTAAACAACTTTTACTCAAAACAATGATAAATAAAAATAGCTCAAGTATTTAATCAACTAAGAATTGAACATCAAAATACTTGAGACAAAAGAAAGACTTCCCTATGAAATTATCTCTCGAAATAATCCAGCTGAAATACTTCACCATAGCTGATTCTTTCTTCACAAACAATCACAGTGTTTCTTCAATTAATAATCAATACCCACTCCAGCGAAAATGATTTTCACTGTATGATGAACTCAAAACATGTGCAATACTAATGATCCATCATCAGTTCACTATGGTCTTGCATATGTTCCCTAACACATGTTATTGTTAATCTACCAAAGAAAAATCACTACACACTCACAACACTGTAGATCAAACCCTAGATGTGTTATTCAACTCGTTTTATCATGTGCACAGCCAGTAGTTTTTTTGTTCAAGAACACACGACTTTTGCTACCTCAGTTACTCACTTCAATGTACAGTTGCCGCACACACTCCACTAGGTTAGTATCTCCACTTACGTATTTTAATAGACTTCATCAATCATTAGGAGATGTGCGCACCACTCTTCATTAAACTAACACCAAATCCATCTATATCACACCCACGTAAGCTTTGTTCCATCTTTCATATGTAATTAATGCCCACACGCATTACTATGCCACACATTCATTGACAATTAATGCACACACTCTCACAATCGTTATCCAAGCTTCATATGAGATATCCTTCAGTAGTTAATCAATGCATGCACACAATACACACAAGCTAAGAGAGTCCCACTTCAACTAGAAGATTATTTATATACCTTTTTAATTCAAGTCATTGTCTAATTAGTATCTTATATGTCCAATTAATAAATAATGCCAAAACTAAATAAAAGATATATAACATATATACTAACAAGTTACAAATATCTAACAGACACTTAATGGTTTGATAGTACAAAATGTGCTATTTGTAAATAATATAGTGCAAACTAGTACCAAAGATTATAGTAAAAGCTATCTTAGATATTATGCGAAATATTAGTAGGTGAATAACACCTTTTTACATTAAAAAAATTTATAATAGCTACATCAAGATTCATTAGCCAAAATTCAACAACTCGTGTACTACCTGTCATAAGTTATAACTGCCATAAAGAAGATTAAGGAAAACCTAAATGAGTTAAGTTTGAGGGTGCAAATCATATTATTTTATAAGTATTAAATTGCAAATTAATATCAGAGATATCGGTAAGAAGTATCTTAGACTTTATGTGAAACATTAGGCTGGAAATCCCATCTTTTGTTAATTTATTTATAATAAAAATTCATTAATTTTTTTCATTTATGAATAAAATAAAGGATCATATTTTTAATCCTTTAATTTTATTTGAAATTGCTATTATTTATCCATTCTTCGTTATGCTTTTTAAAATAGAGAATGATACTAAAAATTTCATGTAAACAAATCAAACTTTAAAAAGATATATGATAATTTAAAAAAAAACCAGACTAAAGTGAAAAAGATGCAAACTATAAGATGTTAGGTGTAATTAACTTTAAAAATTAATAATTTGTAATTAATAACTTTACAAATTTTATAAAGTTAAATAACGGAAAATATAATTTTTTCATTAATGAATCATTGAGTGGAAACCTTAATATATTATTTTTGTTTGTAATTGTGATAATGATGGAAAAAAATATTACGTGTGGCTATTTCTTACCAAAAAGCAAGTGAAGTAAACTTAGCTATTTTTTGTTTAACATAAGGTTTTTAATAAAATGGAATGATCTAAGAAAAATCTTACGTGAGGTTATTTCTCACCAAAAAGTGAGCGAAGTAAATTTAGGCTATTTTTGATTAGACATAAGGTTTTAATATAATGAAACGATTTATAAATATAAATAGATGTGATATTAGAAAATAGTAGTTTGGGAGGAATGAAGGGATTCATAATGTAATATAATGAAATGTTGTTTGAAAGATGGATGGAATAGAATATAATGTATGTATAATAATAATGAACAACTATTATGCCCTTATAGAATAAAACATATCGTTAATAGATCGAAACATATATTAAGGCTATGTTTAGTTGGACGTAAGCTTTTTAATATAATGGAATGATCTATAATGAAATGAAATGTAAATAAATGTAATATTAGAAATTTGTTATTTGAGGGATAAAAAGGTTCATAATGTAATATAGTGAAATATTATTTAGATGAAGTGTTTATAATGTAATATAGTGTAAAGTTGTTTATCATTTTACATTTTATCTTAAATATCAAAATATGAGGTTTTTCATTTTTACTGTTTATAATAAAATGAGATTTAATATGAAATCTTCCTTTTCCGTTCTATTTTATTATAAATCTTCTCTCGAAACGATAGAATAATATTACATTTTATTAATAAACTTCCAATTAAATATACCCTAATTTTTTAAAGTTTTTTCACTTCGAGCAGTTTTTTTATTGGGATTCTTTCTTATTTGTTTAAAAAACCTATTTAATGAATGGATAAGTTATTAGAGAAGACACGTGCAAAATGAGCATGCGTGTTTTACAGACAAGAACAAATGACCGTCCCATGTGATTGTGAATAAGAAGTTGGGCCAACATCTGAAACCTAGTTCTCTTGGTCTGAATTAATTAAATATCTAATTAGATATATAATTGCTTATTTCATTTATTTATTTAAATTTCGAACGTGGGCCGCACCCCACTCACTCGTCCATCATCGCCTCTCAACGTAATTATTGCTGCTTTTTTAATTACTTTAATTGCTTAATAAATAATAACAAACAAATAAAATTAATTGAACAAACAATTCAAAAAAACCCAACACAACAAAAGCCGCCTTTGTCTCTCTGGTCGCCACCAGAAAGGTAGATGCAGGGGAAACCCACCGACCACGTTCTCTATAAAACTACGCTTCTTGGTGTCGTTTTACTGTCTCTCTCTCTCTGCATTCTCACTCTATTGCTTTATTCCAACCATTTCCCCCTAAAAATAGAAAACCAGAATAGGATCGTCCTCAATCATGTCCGACGCCGATCAACCGCCGCCGCGACCCGTCGTCATACGCTCAGTTTGGGCCGATAATCTTGACGCTGAAATTGACCTGATCCGGACGGCGATCGATAAGTACACCGTCGTGTCACTGGATACGGAGTTTCCTGGAGTCGTTTTCCGGCGAGGTGCTAAGGACCCTTACAACCGGCACCATGATCCCGACGAACATTACTTCAACCTAAAGTCCAACGTCGATCATCTTAATTTGATCCAAATCGGGCTCACAATCGCCGACGAAGACGGCAATTTGCCGGATCTTGGAATGGACAACTGTTTCATTTGGGAATTCAATTTTAGGGATTTTGACGTGGCGCGTGATGCCCACGCGCATGACTCCGTCGAGT
>JANIJH010000004.1:53683061-53699515 GCA_024520975.1 Erythroxylum areolatum | reverse complement strand
ATTTCGAGAAGAATCGGCATTATGGAGTTGACTCGAGGAGATTCGCCGAGTTGATGATGTCTTCGGGACTCGTTCTAAACGACTCCGTGAAATGGGTCGCATTTCATGGCGCTTACGATTTCGGTTATTTAGTCAAGTGCTTAACTCAAAGGCTTCTACCGAATTCATTAACCGAGTTTCTGAACATTGTAGGAATATTCTTTGGGTCAAGGGTTTATGATGTTAAGCATTTGATGCGATTTTCAGCGAATTTGTATGGTGGTTTAGATCGGGCTTGCAAGACACTGAGCGTGGAGCGAGTTGCGGGTAAGAGTCACCAAGCAGGGTCAGATAGCTTGTTGACCTTACATGCGTTTCGGAAGATAAGAGAGAAGTATTTTGATGATGAAGGCAATGGAGTATTAGAGAAGTACGCAAATGTTTTGTATGGTCTGGAAGTTTATTCTTGAATCTCTTCTTGTCTGATTTGTAGATTTTTTTCTTTCGTTCTCTCTTTAGAAGTTGGGTCTTTTGTAAACATGTTGGTGCTTATCAAGCGTTAATGCTAGTTACGGATTTAAATCTTTTTCATTTCCCTGCATTTGTCCTGTTGGTTTGCTTAATGTTTGATGTTTTTGTTGAATGCTTTTTTTTTCGACAATTGCAACATTTTTACATACCATAATTGGGTTGACCGATTTAAGAATCGGTGTAAATAACATAAAATTTTTAGCAGGCTTTGTATTGGGTAGGATATTAAGGTGTTGGCTATAGTTTTTCTGGGATTGTGGCTACGATCCGAACTTGTAAGAATATTTTGATAAACGGTATTGCTTTACTGCGCTTTACCACTGCAATCACGGATAGGAAAATTTGTTATGATAAGATACCTTTACTAATAGCTAGTTTGAGGACCAGTGACAAGCTTCCATCTTTGATCAAATGCAGGCTTTGGTGTTTTTTATCGGATCGTTCTTTGGAGTAGCACATTCGCTCCTCATGTTTGATATGAGATATTTTTTTGCTAATCATGTGACTTGATCGTAGCCAGAGAGGTTTAGCTTTAGAATAATAGAGCATACAATTGGTTCTTATTTTTTGACTGGATCAATAGTTTCGTCACAATCTTCTTTCAAGATTCAACTGCTTCAAGCACAGAGTCGCAGACCAGAAAAAATGAAGTGATTTTCCTTTTGTGGAATGTTGCCAACTTGCACTTGTTGCGATGGTGACAGGGCGAGGGGCTTAATTGGTTAGATAGGTAGGTTGGCTGCTGTTCTTTAGTTCATCATCTTTTGTGGTAAAAATACCAACTTACAGTCTTTCATTCATGGGGGATAATTGGCAATTCATTTGCCTTTTAGCGTGCCGACTTTTTGCTGTGGTCTTGAAGTGAACTTCAGGCTGGATTTCTAGTCCTGCTTACTGGTGTTCTCTTAATTGGTGATCGTTGGTATTAGAGTATAGTGGTTTCTTTATTTTGGTTCCTTTTTTTCAAATGCTAGTAAGCTATATACACTCATTAGAAGGTACATGCTAAACTTTATGCCCCTCTGCCGCCTCTATGAATGAATTTGAACCTTAGATTTTTGAAGTTGGAAATCCTCATGCTCTGGATATCTTCTTGCAAATATAAAAGGAACTAAAAATGCTCTTATATGAGTTTATTGTTTACTTAATTATAGGTGCATTCCCATTTTCTTAATATTGCTTTACTGAAAAGTGGCAATTTTCCAGGTAAAAAACTTTCATAAACATGTGCTCTTGAGGGGAAAGACAAAGTCCTTCTGGTTCAGCTTTACTTTTTTTATATTCGTATTCCCAGTAACAAATTTTCTGGTTTGTAGTAGGATTTCCTGCCTACAAGAGTACTGTGGATTTTGGTTCTTGCTCAGGAATTTGCTTCTGGGTCATATGAGTATGGTGGTTGTCTGTGTTACCTCTGTCGAGACTGAACCGATTGATGGTTTTTCAGGATCATGACGATAAGCAGTTGTATGAAAAAATTAAGCCGACTTCATGTGATATGGTAAATTTGGGCTTGGCCCCAAAACGTAGGTCTTGATATAAGTACGTCAAGCATTAGATGTTTTATGACTGCATTCGCAACTTTTTTGCTTACGAGCAAAGGCGAAACTGGCAAATGATTACTGTGTGATGAATCACAAATTACTTTTGCATTACTAACGCGAGCTGCTTACTGCTCAAAGATAATGTTATTATTGCTTATGGAGCTTTTAGACCACCTTTAAATTAACTAGGGTGTTTTTTGGAACTACTAGAAATTGATTTTATTTGAGAAATATTATTACCGATGAGCTAATTGGGGGAGTCTTCTGTAATTAAAGCGTTCTTTTTATTGATCATGCTTTCTTGGTATAGTGGTACATATATATATTTGTGTGTGTGTGTATGTATCTATGTATATATATGTATTTATACATGCGTAATACATATATATAATGCCTGGATGGATGTTTATTAGTACAAATATCTTTGATGCCTGGAAGATGGTAAGGTCAATATCAATCCTTAATAGCATACACTAGCTGTGGTTTGATCAGTGATTTGCAAGTTATTCAGATTTGGATAAGACGTTTGACAAGAATTATTGATGACTGGTGCAGTAATTTGCACGCTACCAATTTTGCTTCTCGGGAGGAGCTTCAATATTCAAGGTGATGATTGTCTCTTTCTTGATGTCTTATGCTTTTCTTGTTGCATTTGTCTGTACTTTCTGTAACATGCATGGTTCTTTCCTTTGCTGCTTATGATATACGATAGGGTAAAAGAAGAAGTTTGTCTGGTTTGATTTGTGGAAATTGGATTTGTGGTAAATATTGTTTCAAGATAGAGGTTGCCAGTAAGTTCCTTTCCAGTATCCAAACCCTGATTAGTATACTGTTTAATATTTTGTAATCTACTCTTTTTAACTAATAACTGGTTTCCCACTATCATTCGAATTATTTGCTGCTATTGGATATTTGTAATCTTCCTTGACATGTTGGCCTGCTAGGCTTAGCTTTTTGAATTATTCAGCAACTGCTTTTCAGTTTTAAACTAGAATTGAAAGAATCTCCGGGGCCTTCCTAGCCACTATATAGCTCTACTGTTTTATCTCCTTTTTTCTGAAAATAGATTTGCTTTGCGCTTCTCCTATGAGAATTTCTACTAATTCTTCTTTTATTCATCAGAGCTCAGTCATTTGAATACAAAATTTTCTAGTTCATACTGGGGGTTCTCGAGAGTGAATTATAATGAGATACCAATCTTAAAAGGCATAAAAGAACTGTCCATCTATTTGCTCCATTTCACAAAAATCTGAATGGAGGACCATAGTTACCCTCGGCTTGAGTGGCATTGTGGAAACTGGAAAGCAATTGAAGGACATGTCTACGAAGAGCTCATTGCAACTCCATGCTGGTATGTGATTAATAGTAATTGCTAGCCGGAACTTCATTTGTCGTGAGATTGCAAAACCGTATTGAGAATCCAAAAATAAAAACGAGCACCAGGAAGGATACGTCTGCAAGATCAGTGCGAAAGATCACTGCAGTTTGGTCTGAATTTCATTGCTGGCGGAAACTGTTGCTTGGGCGCAGCATTTGCACCCCCCTCCCTTTTCCTTTCTTTCCCTTGACAATTTGCACTTATACATTCATATGATCAAATTTGGACATCGTCTATAATGCAATTATGATTAAGAAATCAGTATATCAGACGGTATAGAAAATGATTTTGGAGTTTGTTCTATATTGTGGATTGGCTGACCCATCGTTGCTATTTCAAGGCTGATGGACATGTTAGTACTATATTATTATCCTGAATGCCACGGCAGGCATTCCTCACGAACTCTATTTGAGTTATTGGTTAAGATTTATCGACTCACCAGAAAGGTGTTGATAATTTATATATTTTTTATTAGTTTGTTCTTGAACGTGGAAGAGGTTGAGAAGAAAAACTCATTATTTGCCATTGAACAAAAGAAAGGGGGTATTTCAAGTCTTTTTCTAATTGCGATTTGTTATACAATAGCACTTGTATTAGCTGCAGTGTTCATGAATATGGAGTTGCATGTAAGGTCTCAACGGTCAATTATACTATCTTCAGTAGGATATCCCACCTTGTAACCTAAAATCCTTCTAAATGTTGTTGCTAGTATTGTCCATTGAAAAGCTGCATTGTTCTAGATTGGTGGGTTGCCAGGAGAAGAGGAAGGGCCACAGCTGAAGGAGGCAATCCTATCCAGATGGCAAGGAATTAAGAGGGTCATATCAGTTATTATGTAATGGCATGGCCGATACTACTGGAAGAATTCTTCTTTGGATAGTAGGTACTGTAACTGGTATTATTGTCATTGGTTTTGAGCAGGACTTTGTACAAACTACAGACTTGAATGCTAAATTTATTGGTTTCTCTTCACCAATTGGATAGTTTCTAGTTTTTAGTGTATGTATCTCGTATCCATCGCATGATTTCTTCAGCGTGGTTTAAGGTCAGACCGAGTATTAGTCCTGCAGGTACATACCATGAGGTATGGGTGCTTCACAGCTATGGCAAGCCCTTGCTTTGTTATCGGACTTGTATTCACGCCTGAAGCTAAAATGACGTTCAATTATGATAGGAACGGTTTTGCAGTTTTGACTTCTGATCTCTGGGTGGTCAAACGATTGCATTGGGGAACTCGTGTGTACAAGATTTAAAGATCTGCAAGAAGAAAGATGAACTGAATAAGGATGCACAGTGTCACTTTTTGGGGTAAGAGCTGCTTGTCCATGTGTATATAATTTGTGTTGCAATTGAGAACATAAAAACAAAATTCTATATTTCTATCCCAACTTTGGATATGATAGATATCCTGAAAACTCAAGCCCTGCGACAATTTCAATCCCACTGGCGCGAGATTACTAGCTTCAATGGCTTTATTTGTCAAGCTCTAATAAATCTCCATTGCAGATAGTGTTAGTTTACTTCTTGTGTCAAAAATATTTTATTACAATTGATCTTATGTTATTCCCAGATTAATGAAGTCCTAAAGTTTTTGTTAGCAATGAAACAACAGAAAAATATCATTTCTATATTGATATGACTTTTGTTGTTACTGATTAAAGCACCAAGAGTCATGTCAAAATAATGCTATCTACCATATATGTTGCGACTAAAACTGAATAAGTGAGAGAAGAAAGAAGAACATAAAATTTGAGAGAGAGACAGAGAGACAGACATTAGTTAATTCATATCCTTCTTTGTGAGAGAATTTGCTTTAGTTTTTAACAGCTATAACATTTTTATACATAACAATTCTTTTTTCTTTAGAAAATCTTGTTTCCAAGGTTACGGAGGTTTACAGAATGGATAAAAAATGAATAATCTTATTTTTTTTTACATCACCCATCTTCTTCTTAACATCATCAGCAATTGCTCCTTTAGCATCATAGAGGAAGGAGATTAGATTATCATAATGAGACATAATTGCAAAGAAAACTCCAGCAATGTAACCACCTTTAAAGTTCACAATATGCTCATTTAACAGAATTTCAAATCAGATGAAATGCTTCTATACTTTGCAGGGTCAATCTATATGTTACTCTTAACGAAATCAAGAAGAGCAACCGTCATGTGGGTTAGATCACAACTAAGAAGACCACTAGCCGTACAAGCAGTGTAGAAAGCTAGAGAGTACATCTCGATCTTACCAGGTTCACTGGGAGAGGGGATGACTAAGGAACCATCAGAGGCGACGTCTTTGTTGTTCATGAAAGCATTGGACTCCACGGCCAAAGACTTTATGTAGTCCTCCTCTTGCATGAGTTGCTCGTTTCAATTCGTGAGTTTCCGAGTAACTGCCATATTAGCTCCCACTTCCACTTCTTGTCACTTCAAAAATTTTCTTACCACATTTTAAAGCTACAACAAGTTCTCCAATTTCTTTTTGTTCTGTTTAGAGCTTTCAGAAACATTTTCTCATTCCTACTTTGAAATTCCAGAAGCATTTTCTCACTTCTGTTCTGTGCTTCCATCAAGCTTTTCATGTTTTCTTCAATTCCACGCAGAATCGATTTCTTTGATACCATTTGTTGCGAATAAAAATGAAGAACAGAAAAGAGAAGGAGAGAAGGTCCAGAAAGAAGAGAGAAGAATAGAGAACATTAGAGAGAGAGACACACACAAACACATTAGCTATTCATATATCCTTCCTTGTGAGAGAAACGATTATAGGTTTATACTAGTTACAGCTGTGAACAGCTATAATATTTTTATACGTAACAATATAGGTATAATTCAAAATAGAGCCAGACTAATTGTCCTTATGCTTCACTATTAGAACCAACGATATGAATACTGTTCCATACTGACCGGTATGGTATTTATGTTTTTGATATCGGCCTTTGATACTGGTTGGTACTGTGAGTTTTTATTTGGTATCGCCTGGTATTACCGGTCAATACCGTAAGTTTTAAAAATATAGGGACTATTTTGCAAATATGAAAAATTTTTAACCTAAAAAGACCCCCCTTAATGCCTCCACACACCTGAACCCTTCTACTTCTTGTGATTTTTTTCACTCTCTCTCACTAACTCTCACTTACCTTCATTCTCTCTCTTTCTTTATCCTCTCTATCTCTGGCGGTGTTGCTCCCTCTCTGGCGACTGTCATCTGCCCCCTATCGACACCAACATTATGCCATTTTCAGCCTTCCTTAGCTCTTCCATGTGAAGTCGCGAACACACCATCGTCTTCAACCCTCCTCCACGAGGACCATCACACCAAACTACACTGTCGTCACCATTGAACGTCTGAACCTCTTTCACGCCACTGTCTTAACATTGTTTCCCCAAATCTAAACCCAACCCATCACCCAACCCAAAAACCCCAAGCTATGAATTAGCTTTTGGGTATTTTTTTTTACTTTTCGATTTTTCTGCTTAATTGCATTTTTTTTATTATGAATCGGTTGAAACTTGAAACTTGAAACTTGAAAGTTGGAATTAAATTTTGAACAGGATTTGTGATTTGCGTTGGTTAGATATTGGAGTTGAATGATTCACAATTTTGTTTTGGTTTATTTTTGATTTGGTTCATTGATTGTGGATTGGTTTAAGAGAAATTTATATTAAGTTTTTTTAATGAATGAAATGCACGACATATGATGTGAATCTATGATGATGTGAATTGATTCAACTGAAAGTTTGTAAGTTGAAACAACTTAAATTAAAATTTAAAACCGAGAATGTAAAGGCTTCAATAATTAATTGATACATTTTTAAAATTTGTGAAATGGTGTTTCATTTTTAGTATTTGGGTATTGGCTTTAGGTAAAGAATTAATTGAGTATAAAATTATGCTAGGAATATTGAGACTTTGTTTGAGATATTTGATGAAGTTATGAATGAAATAAGGCCTGAAAATATTATTCAGTTTATTACTGACAATGATTTCGCTTATAAAGTGGCAGGAAAATGGTTGCAGAACAAGATTAATTCTTTTTGTTTGACTCATTGTGTTGTACATTACATTGACCTAATGTTGGAGAATATAGGGAATCCCATGTATTTTCTTATTATTGATGAGACTATGCAAAAAGCTAAAAAGGTGACCAAGTTCATCTATAATTGTGTATGTGTATTGAATTTAATGAGAAAGGAGTTTACCAATGATAGAAATTTGTATCATCCTACTATGACAAGATTTGCAACAAATTTCTTATCACTTCAGTCTTTTGTTACGATGAAGAAATAGTTAAGACAAATGTTTAAAAATGATAAGTGGATTACATCTTAGCATGCTAGGTCTAATGCTGGGGTGGAGGTTTGTAAAATTATGTTAAAAGATAGAGAATTTTAGTCTCAATGTCAATTTATTATCTGAGTTTGTGAGCTTTTTGTGAAAGTGCTTTACTTGGCTGATAGTGAAGAAAAGCCAACAATGAGTTTTTTTTATGCTATAGAGATAGCGATGGAAGCAATTAAGGTCAATCTGAAACATAGGTCTTCTTTGTACATATCATATCTCTCAATCATTAATGAGAGAAGGGAAAGACAACTTCCTTCTTCATTGTTTGCAGCTGGGACATTTTTTAATCTTAATGTTTATTTTAGACTGGATTTTACTAAGTAAGCTAAAGTTAATAGAGGAATGCTTTTAACTGTTACAACAATTATTGACATTGACGCAATGCAAGATCTCTTAAGCTCATAAATGAAGCTTTATAAGTTGTCTTAAGGGAATTTTAGAATATCGATTTCTATTCAACAAAGAAGAAAACTTTCTCTAAGTATTAGTTGTTTCCTTTTTCTTATTTGTTGAAAATTAATTATCACTTTATTTTGTTTATAATGCTACTTTTGCTATCTTACAAATTACAGTTTCTTAGGTGGGATCAATTCAAAAATTATGTTCCATAATTGAAAAGGTTTGCAATTCAGATTTTAAGTCAATATGTGAATGTAGTAGCCTGTGAACAAAACTGGAGTACATTTGAATTTATCTATTATAAGAAAAGGAATAGATTGTAGCATAAGAAATTGAATGATTTGATTTTTGTTCGTTACAATTTAAAGCTTCAAAAAGGTATGTTATTATCATTATTAATTTCGATATAATTTCTTAAAATATTCTAATAATTAAATTTTATTGTTTATTAGGAGTCTTAATAGCACAAATAGTTCAACTGATCCAATTTTTATTGATAATATTGATCTTTTAGTGGATTGGGTTTCTGAAGATCCGAATTTGGTAGATGTCAATGACTTGGAAGATAATCTTGGATGGGAAAGGATTAACATGTTATTTGGTGCATTAAATTTGACTGATAATGATGATAAAGCTCCTATCAATGATGAGGATTTTATATTAAATGATAACTGGAATTAGTGTAGTTGTAGCGGGCATCCTCCCGTAGACGATTGAATTTCGTTCCAGATTTTTGTTTTTCTTCTTCTTTTAATTTTACTTATCTTTATGTATATGTTAAATTTTATATATGTAATATAATTGTAAATATTTTTGTTTCAAGTTTAATTTTTATTTGATTGCTTTCTCATCACGAACTCTTGTTGTAAATTGTAATAATTTGAGAGTTAAGAATATCTATTGTTCTTTTTATTGGATGTTTTAATATAATTATTATTTCTTATATGATGAAATTGTATTACCGTAATATTTTAAATACTTTGTATTATTTTTAATTTTATAGTTATATGATGATGATTGTCTTTTTTATATTAATTGTGGTTATTATTTATATGTGAAATATTTAAAAATTATTGTTATTTTATATTAATTGTGATTATTATTTATTATTATAATTTTTGGAGATAAAGTTGATGTAAACTTATAAAGTATACAGTACAATTGTACAAATATACCAATGAATTATTTTGTAATTAAAGAAATTTAAGAACTATTTCATAAATTTTAAAAATTATCTAAAATGATAACTGGTATTGACTAGTATTGATACAATACTGTATTAGAACTCAATCCGGTACCAAATCCGATATGACATCCACAATATTGCTTAGAATTGAGGGAAAATGAGCCATTAATGTGGATAAATGCTCTCTCAAAGGATAGTAATATTACGAGTAGATAGTTGGATAGAGGAGGTGAATATAGAAAATGCAGTTAAACACATCTCAATAAGTTGCTATCACATTCCAAGTTTTTGTGGTTATCTGCCAACATATGGCCCAATTTGCTGCCAAATTCGTGGTTTAGAGGTAGGTCAATATAAAACAAAAGAAATTAAAGCTTGACCTATTGATATTTTCTCGGCTAAGGGTTGGGTGTGCACCGGCTACATACGACGGAAGCTTGCTTGGGTCCACCTCATCACAGGATGTCATGCTTTTGTGTTCCCATGGGCCAATATAACTAGGTTTAAGGACAACAAAATTCATAAAATTCCAACTATGATGTGAATTGTTGCATAGAAAGCCAACAACATTGTTTCGTCATTATGATATTATGATAAATAAAATCACGCCATGTTCTCATTTTGTATTTGATAATTGGATAGACAGACGTATTATCAAAAGGTCAACTTTTCATGGTCACATGCAAGCAGTGTCGGCCGGTTTCATTTCAAAATTTTATTAGAGTTTTGTTTGATGAATATATTTAAATATTATACATTAGTCCTAACAAGAGTAATTTTCTTTCTTCTTATCTTTCTCTTATCCCCTTCTATTATAGCTATATAATGATGGACAAGTAGTTTATCCTTGTGATATTTTTTTGTATGGTTTTACATGTTGCATATGGGTATGGATTATAAAGATATTAATCCTTAAGTTATGACTTCTGTTAACTCAAAATTGGATGAGATTAATTAAAGGTTTTTTTTTTGTAATGTAATTTTGGTTCTTTAATGAATAATTGAATTTTGATCCCTAATTCTTCGAAGATGATTTTTATGTGACCTTTCTATCATAATAATTTGCATGGTTTCAAATTTTGTATGCATATGGATTTGCTTAAACATTTGATATTAAAGTTTGATTTAGCTTTAGGGATCTTAGGAAATTTAACAAAGCTTAGAGCCTATGAATTAGAAACCTAAAATCCTTTTCTTATTATCACACATACATTATTTAAATTTTCTTTATTACGATAATTAGTAACCTTTAGAAGCACGATGATTATAATTGTGTTTGGTTATTTATGAATTCATTCATTTGAGTCATGGACAACATTATAATATCAATAAATTACTGGTCCGTGTATAATTCCATGATTATTGAGGAGATTGTTAATTTAAATTTTGACATTTGAGTTGATGTTGTATTCTTTCTTCGTCTAGAACATTCGTTGACTAATATTTTCATGTATATCCCTGCGAATTCTTATTATATGTCCAACAGTGAAGTTAACTTTAAAAAGAAGTTTCTCTTTTTATTTGAACTATGCTTAGTATTGTTGCTTGACATTTACTCACCTACTACGGATCTCATTCCATTTTGAGCACTCAATGGTTGACTGAAACCTAAATCCACGAAATAGAGTGTTCTAGCTTCATGTCAATTTTTTAGTTCAAAGTTATCTTTGTATATGATTTTGAATGTTTTTAAAGTTAGAATGACCTAGTTATATGTTTCTTTTAATGACCTTTTATACGTTGACATTTATGCATATGACTCTATTAAAAAGTATTGCTTATTTGATCTATATAATATGATTGTCTTTATAATGATGCAGAATATTGTAATAAGAAGCGTCAAAACAAATATTATATATCATTATGCAATAATGTACAACATAGGCCTAGCCTAAACCAACCAAACTCGGGTTGTCATAGTTCGATTAAGCTTTGGGTTGCTTAGGCTTATCCTGACTTGATTGAGCTCAAATTTAATCTCAAGTTCAAGTTAAAAAGCTTGATCATAGGTTGAGAAAAAAATTTCTGACCATGTTTGTGTTAAGAACAATTAGGATTTGGATAGAACTGGGTTGCAGCTAAAATGAAACTGAATATATTAAAGATGAAATAGAAACACAAATTTTATGTAGAAAACTCCTAAATTAGTGTAAAAATTATGGATAAGGATAAAAGAAATTTACTATATTAAAAATAGAGAATTACAAACTACAATTGCATTGCTTTATATTTCTTTTCAAATAAATGTTCATGATTTGTTCTTTGACATATGAAGTTTATGAATTACAAGATAAAATTTGGCAACTCAAGAAACGTAAAATCACAATCACAATTAATTAGAATGGTTTTGAATATGAAATATTTCATATTTTATCATCAAAAGTTTTTTTTGGGGTAAATATCAAAAGTTATTTTAGTGTCTTCTAAGTTGCAACTTCAAATAATTTCATAAGTTTTGTCACTTGTCTTTAGTTGTTTCTGTGTGTTAGTTATAAGAACTCTATGTTTTTGTATGTTAGTTATACGTACTAAATTTACTTTCTTTTATTATAGGACGTTTACTGACTCATATAGAAAACTGAAAATCATGAAAGATTTATAAAAAATTGACATTGACATCTCCTTAAATTTATTATCATATGCTACCTATTGATATTTTTATTATTTAGAAATGGTTTCAAGTTAGTTTGCTCTATTCTTTCGCTATTTTCATATCCAAGAGCCATAAAGAAATGCAAGAGCTGTAACTAACGTAAAATTCATAAAGTCAAGAAGCTCTAAAAGGGAGATGTTTCCTAAGTGTTAGAGGTTGTTAAAATGAGTACTTTATTCATGACTACTATAGATTTTTATTATGTTTAGTGCATTGAGTAAACTTCCATTAGACATGATATTGGGAGACATATCCAAAATATTTATGTTTGTATCAGTGCATTTGTCTATTGGGATTCGTAAATGTATGACTTGCTGGTTATGAATTTCTATCTCTCTTTTGTAGCTCATTAATGATTTTCCTCTTGATAACTGTTAAAAGCTCCTAAAAGCCTTTAAAAATATATCGGTGATTGAAAGCTTTAAGATCCTAGTTGTTATATTTGAAGATATACCATATAGTTATAATCATCAAATACATAAGTCTTAAATTGATTTACATCCTGTTATTAGAATTAGCCATATTGACCATCTTAAAAAATATGACTAATAGTATGAGTGAGATCGATGAGTCTCAAGGGACTTACATTGCTAGTTGGAATACCTAGTTAGTAATGTATGACCAACTTATAATATTAAAATATAGGGATAATCAATCCTAATGTGTCCAATATTTTGGGTTTTTTTCAATTCAACATCTGTTTTTTTAATAAAGTGACAAACTTTTTTAAACCTTAACAATTCCATTTAAAACTTTAGTTTCATTAGTAATTTGCTTATTTGGCTAATAAAATCTTTGTTGTCATGACATGTAGATTTTTACTGGGAAAAATAGTGGTCACGGTTAGATTGAAATAGAGAAATTTTTTCAGGTAGACACCTAACAATGAAGGTTTAGTTAGCCAAATTAGTAAACTACTAATAGAACTAATGTTTGAAACAGCACTATTAAGGTTTCAAAAGATTAGTCACTCAATTTAAAATTTTAAAGGCTTAGGCACTAGATTGAAAGAATATTAAAAGATTGGGCTCTTTAAAATTGATCATCCTTAAATATATCATGCGTAATTTTTGGATAAAATCCACATGATTTTTTTGATTTTATTAACTTGAGATTTAAATATAACAATTGTTATAATTTTATAATTCTTTTCTATTATTATCAAACATTAAATTAAGTTAAAATTTAAGAAAATCTTTAAAGGAGAAATACCACTTTTTGCCATGGAATAAAGCATTATTCCTTAGCCTAATTAAATAGTTAATTAACCTTTTTAAGACTTAAGAAGTCATCAAACTTATACTGTGTTGATATGGTTCGATAACAGTTGATACATTCATGGACTTTTTAAAAGGAAATATGAAACTAGTTACCTCTTTCTTATATTGTTTCAAGTTTGATAGAGAATGTTATAACCGAACGAAGCCTCATGTGGTTTTTGATTATTGAGAATCCTGGTAGGCAACCTGTTTAGTAAAAAAAATTGTTATGTTAGCAACCTTTGCCCATAATTGTTTATGCAATTTCTTTTCATATAGCAAGTCAATTTCTTCAAACTTAGTCTTTTATGGTAAAACAAAGCACTTCAAGATCAAGCACTATTCTCTAAGAGAAATTTAAAAGGAAGAAGAAGTATCTTTGGTGCATTGCAAGACAAGTGAGCAAGTTGCAGATATGTTCACCAAACTTTGCCTAAAGCTAAATTTAAAGTGCTAAGAAATAGCCTAGGAATTTGTAGCTTTAAAAGTAACGAAGAGTGTTTGGATTATGCTTTTGAAGCTACTAAACAGAAGTTGCAGTGTTGTAACTATACAAAACAAGCTTTGTCATCATGCCAAGCAAGTAGTGACATGTTGTGTTGAATGTGCAAGAAAGTGTCTAAGAATGTTGCTATTTTTTAGGCACAAACTGAAATGTGCAGCTTAAGTCCAATTCTTCAAGATTAGTTTTTGTATTTTCCACTACAAGAAAAATGAAGTTTAGCAATGAAAATTACCAATGAAAAACTTATACATTCCGATGGTAAGATAAATTAGTGACAGAATTTACCGACGGACGAAGGCGTCGAAGAAACCGCTATAGGTAATAATTTGTAACGAACCACAATATGTCAGTTGCAAATTTACCAACGGACATTTTGTGTTACCATCGGTGAATATACTAACAGTTATTTTATAATGTCTTCTGTCGGTTACCTTACTGACAAAATTGGTTATCTTGTTGATAAGTTAATGACAATATTACTGACGGTTATTAGTTATATGTCGGTAAATCGAATAGATTTTACCGACAAACTTTATTTTTCCATTAGTAAATTTAGTAAAAATATTTTTAAAATTTTTCCCTGCATTTAATTTTATTTGATGATCTTATGGTTGATGCATAATTTATACAGTTATCAGTTATCTATTGATAATATTTTGATTTGTTTCTATGTTTAATTTGTTAAATCAGAAAGTTGATTGATGATATAAAGAAAAGATTATCTTAATTGATAATAAAAAATTATCTTGTACATAATAAGCATTTTATTTATACGAAATGACTATAAGTACGCTATTTATTTGGTGACCACGGATGATCTGATTGCTGCGATGAAGTATTGCCCCTCCCCTTCAACTCATCTACCTCATACGAAACTGAGCTATATACTCCATCGACTGTTGCAACTAAGTTACCAATGTCTGTACTGTGCTTCGGAGCTCGTGGACTTTATTGGGTGCTGATTGCCTACTAGATATTGTTGTACTAGATGTGGAGGATTGTGAATAACTTGTGTTCACAAATGAACTTAAGCTAATTATCTTTCCACGACGGTCTCTACCACCCACTGCATGAAGATAGGTTTGACTCTCATCAACATTTTTAGACTGCTGAGATTGTCGCTGAATGCTTTATTGTATTTGGTCCTATTAGAAAGCAATGTTTATGTTAGTAAGTGATAATTATTAAGCATTAATATTAAAGCATAAATTTCACATACATTTAGTTCTCTACATTGAGTGTTGAAGATGGTCACATCGTCATGCTTTTTAGTGTAAGTGTGCAAAAAGAGCTGACGGGGTGTAGGCTTTGTGCCTATAGACTTTTACAGTATTAGAATAAAATGTTATAAGTGAACTACAATTTAAAAAAATTTCGGCATAATTTTCTCTATTTTTATGATATTTACCCCTGTTGAACAAGAAAAGTAACTCAACAATATAACCATATATGACACGAGACATTTATAACATTATCATTCTTCATAATACATATATTTTTATTCCAAAATTTGCACAATAAATTAAATTGAAATACACCAAAGTAAAAAAATCATAATATAAATATAAAGTTTAGATACTTACAAGTCTCTCTACATGCTCGTAGTGGGTAATAGATCCTCTAATATGTATGGGAAGACTCTCTCCCCTAGTCCTCCACGTCTGTTAGTAGAATTATGCTATAAAATGGACATTGTCTTGAATGATGTTCACTACTACTACCAACGATTTCATATTTATTCAAAAATATAAACTGGTCTTACAAAAGGTCTTGTGTCGCATCAACAAAGTCTCGATAATGTGTACGTTGTCGTATCTCCCATACTTTATAAATGATCGCTTCAAATTCAAAATTTCAAAAAAAATCTTTCTAAAACAAAAGGAAAAATATACGATAAGTACTTATAATGCAATAGTATTTATCTAATTAATGTATAAAAATCAATTAAAAATATTTTTTACCTCAAACTCCTAATAGTAAAATTTCGTTGTCACCTGAGAAATATTCTTCCATATACAACCCTCAAGATCAATTCTCTACTTGAATTTCGATATCATGTTTCTTGGGCACATTCCAAACGGAATCAACCTAATATAAAAACAATTAATTTTATACCATTTTTTAAATTTAAGCCTATAACTTAATTATAAGCATACAGTGTTTCATGTATTTTCACTCACAGATTGTTGACAATTATGAAGTAAGTTCTTCCATCAGCTCCCTCAGCTCCAGGTTAGAGACTGCCTCCTTCATTCGCATCGTTTACCCTTGATATCTCTATCGGTATAGGGTGGTGGATGGTGTAGCAGCAGGTACAGAATGTGATGCCTCATCTGCAAGCGTAGTAGCTGGAGGTAAAACATTTGATTTGGTTGCAGCTGCAGAATGTGTTGCTTCAACTGGACAGTTACTAGCACTAAATCGTGGTTTGAACCTTGGTTAAATCATATCTTGTTATCTCTTTGGTGGCATATTTCAACCTAAAATTCATATTTGATTGAATATTCCAAAAAATAACAATTTCAATTCAATATTTCACACAATATATTGAAAAGGAAATAATATAATATTCTATTACAAACACAAATTAATCGCTATCAACACTTAATTGTAAATCAAAATCATCATCTTCTTTTCTTAAGAATTCGAATCAAACTCAGGCTTCTCTTCAAATCTCT
>JANIJH010000004.1:53650926-53682961 GCA_024520975.1 Erythroxylum areolatum | reverse complement strand
AAACTCAGGCTTCTCTTCAAATCTCTCGCCTCCTCTCCAGATGAAATTTCAACATATTCATTATTTAGATTGTTCAAAGGTTCATTTTCGTCATATGTAACATATGCGTTCATTTCATAAACATCTTCCTGAAACGCTTCATTTTAAATTCTCTGTTCTCCTTTTCCATATAATTCAAAAACACCTCTCGCTTTAACTTTGCAAACAACCAACCAATCTGACTTATTTCGTTGTAAGCTCCGAAAAAGGGACATAATACATCTGGATCGCTTGCATTACCAAGACGAAATGTTTAAATAGTCTAAATATGCTTTGTTTGTTGATTTTTATTAGATTGTATTAACTATGCACTTTTATACTAACATTTAGAGTTGAATCAAACTAGTAACACTTAAATATTACACTTCGCTTTATTGATAATGCAGAGTACTCAATTTCAAGTATCTCAATAATTTTAACATAGTAATCCATCAATTCTCCTATATGTAAATTCCATTATTTACTCTTGCCATGCTATGACCATGATATTCTGTATGATATTTGTATCCATTAACGAAATACACAGGATACGATTTAACAGTTCGCAAAAGTGCCTATGAAAGATCATGTATGAACTTGTTCTCTATTGGATTTTCTAAGACCTACACAAAAAAAATTATCATATTAAACAATATAATGTCATTTGAGCACTTTAATCTTATAATTGAGTCATTTCAATAATTATAAGTGAAAACTTACATATTTCTTGAACCATTGAGGAAAGTGTCTTCTAACTTCTTTATTGTTATCATCCTATGTTTTCTTAGGCATTAGCTTGTGTAACCATTCCTTATATAATCTAAAAACATTATACTGTATTTTAGTTAAGAATAATACTCAAATTTAAAACCCAAATAATCAATTTTAACTTACTGCATGAAAGATTGAACCTCTTGAAAGTTCAATAAAATGTAACCATAGGTAGCCTAAATTTCTTCCTCTATTAACATGCTTCTTATTGAACGTCCATATGTTCGTCTAGGATATGTGAAAATGGATAAGTTATCATTAGTTTCACTCGTTCCTCCTCCATTGTTATTATGAGAAACTTTTCTTTCCCTTGTATAAACATGTGGATTAAAATAATGTAAACAAAATGTACTAGCTTCCTTCAATAAATAAGCATTACATATCAAACCTTCAACTCTAACTTTGTTTTTGACATTTTTTAAGTGACGCAAATATCTACAATAGCGAATAGAGTTATTACAATTTAATTATTAAAACATGTTATTACTTCAATTAAAACCATTTTTGTTGAATTACCTCTCAAACGGATACATCCATCGATATTGAACTAGACTAGTAAGTTTAGCCTACTTGTCCTAGATGCTCTGTACAGTCAAAGAAGCTTGGACGAAAAAATCCATTCTAATTTGCATGAAACTACTAGAATTTTCCTTTCTAGTTTTTCCATTTAAGCCAACTTGATTTCATATGATGTTAAGCTTTTGAAAAACAAACTTAATTCTATTATAACTTCCCAAATCTTATGCGGTAACAACTCCTGAAATGCAATATGAATTACCCTTTGCATAAACATATGACAATCATTACTTTTCATCCCAAATAATTTGTACTTCCTCATGTCTACACACCTTGCCAACTTTGAAACATAACCATTGGGAAATTTTAGACTTTTCAACAACTCACATAAAATTTCCTTTTGTTTTTTGTCTAAGATGTAATATGCTTCCGGATATTTACCAGTGCAAAGATCTTTATATAACTCATTCCTTCTACAAAAAAGTTTCAAATCAGCTCATGATTTTGCATGGTCTTTTGTCCTCCCTTCAATGTTCATTATGGTATTGAACAAATTTTCCAAAAAAAAATCAATAAGCACCACATCTAGATTATGACGTATCAAATTAGTTTTCCAATATGACAAATCCTAAAAGATGCTTCATTTTCTCCAACCAAAGTTTTTACTAATGCTTGTATTAACTTTATCAGCTTCAAATTTTATAACTTTCAACAACCCTAGTTCATCAATCTCCTACAATATCTCTTCACCAGCTTTGTGAGGGGGAGGAGGTGTTTTTACCATCTCATTCTTAATGAACTTTTGTTTATTCTGTCTAAATGGATGATCTGGAAGAAGAAATTTTCTGTGGTTGTCAAAACAGTATGTTTTGCCCCCGTTTGGAAGATAAAATACATCATAATCATTGTCACAATAAGGACAAGCCAATTTTCCTATTGTGCTCCATCCATATAACATAGCATATGTTAGAAAATCACTAATGGTCCACATCAAAGCTGCTCTCAACAAAAAATTTTATTTCAAAGACAAATCATATGTCTCAACACCATATTCCCAAAGATGCTACAATTCAGATATCATGGTTGTAAGAATACATCAATTTTATGTTTTGGATTTGTAAGCCCTCGCACAATCACTGTCAAGAGCATACATGCCTCATTCATACATATCTATGGAGGTAAATTATAGGGAGTAATTATGATTGGCCATGATGAATATTATTGGTCGAATTGACCAAAAGGTTGGAATACATCCGCCGACAATCCCAACCCAACATTTTGACTTTTAACTGCAAACTCATAATGGGTGTTATTAAAATATGTTCATGTCAGTGCATCTGATGGATGACTCATTATTCCATTTTTATGTTCGTGTTCATTATGTAATCTTATATGAGATGCAGTAACATCAGAAGCATATAATCTTTGAACTTTCAGAGTTAGCGGGAAATAATACATCCACTTTCAGGGTACTAATTTCGGTTTCATAGAACACTTTATATGCTTGAACTTAGATTGACCACCAAATTTGTACTCTTGTAATTCCACATCATCTCCCCAATACAACATATATCTTAATTTGCAACAATCAATCTTTTCAACAGACAAACCAAAACCCCTAATAAATTTCTTTATATTCTAAAAACTATCAACTATTATACGTTTAGGAGGTAATGATTCATTATATCATCCAAGAATTTTATCAAAATTGCAATTAGAAATATTCCCTTTAGACTTTATGTTCAATATTCGAGCAATTGAAGACAACTAAGTCATTGTCTCATAATTTGGCCATAATTCTTTGTCATCTGAGTGTAGTAAGTCAAAAATTGTTTTGCACGTGGGTTTGGTTCTTCTTCAAGATTTTCTATATTTTCCTAAAAGGTATAACTGGCTACATCATAAACCATTTTCATGTAAGGATTTTCATTTGCACCCACATTATTTTTTCTAAATCTAATCCCCTTTTAAATTCATCTACATTCACTGAGGAGTGTACTTCATTACCCCTCGAGGTGCTACAAATCAATGGCTTCCCATGTCGTGTTCACTCAAAATAATTTAGGACAAACCCTTTTCTCAGCAAATGCCCATTCACTTCATCAATAGGAAGGAAACGAATGTGTTTGCACTTTTACATGAATATCTAATCTTTGAGCCATCCATATATGCATGTTGAGAACATACATAATGAATAAAAGCTTCAATTCCCTTAACAAATTCATGACTTATGAAACCATCAGGTGTTAATCGTCTATAGGCTAAATGTCTAATTTTAGGCCAAATGTTTTTGCATTCGATCATTTTAGGGACAAACATTTTAGCTTGCTAAAGTAAGGTTTAAACGTTATCAATTTTGCTCAATGTTAGGCTATTTTAGACAAAAATTTGGCAGTATAATATATGTGGCATTAAGTTTGAATGAGGTATATTACTTGGCACATCTACAAAGTTACAATCTTCTACTTACTTTGACTTCCTTTTTTTTTTCTTTTACTTTCTTGACGCCAGAGTCTAAGATCTTATTTTTGTGGAGAAGAGCCTTACATTCTTCATCTAGTCTGTCCCATTTTAGCCATGCAAAAGCTACACATTATACCATGATTGTATGTAAATTTATAACTAATCATCCTAATGCTAAATAATGGGATTTTCACATAGTATTCCTTCGAATTTGTTTTCCTGGTTGAGTCCTGAAGAGTTTGGGCTTAATTGCTTCATATGGGTTTAAAATTTTTATCACTCTTACATTATCGTCCAATGTCCTAAAGTTAATAGATCTGTGATGAGTGTTCTACGTGGTTGAATGTCATTGGATTAAAGAAGTAACAACAAGACAACGCTAAGAGGAGAAGTAGTAACACAGAGAAACAACAATAAGCCAATGACGGAGAAGTAGCAACAAGCCAAAAGTTGTGCAGTGGAGAAGCTCAAAAGCAACAGGTCCCATCGAAGAACCAAATAGAGTGATGGATGAAGAAGTAGTGTATCGAAGAAGGCACGACAATAGAAGAGAGGAAGACAACACTGAAAAGCAGTGATGAGGTTTGATCTGTGTATCTATAAGTGAGTGAGGTATAAGATAACTAGGAAGAATGTGTTTAATGGATACATTAGTTTTTTTTGTGGTAATTTAACGGTAGTCTTGGTACCAAGAGAAATTACGATTATTCAATAAGTAAAAGAAGTCAATGTTCGTTGTTTAGGCAGACATATTTCTATCGTCAGATGTAAACAAAGACATTCACAAAATCCAATTCTCGACTCCTTATTAATCTCTTTTCAAATCTCCAAAAATCTCCAACCTAAGCAATCATTCACAGCAAACTTCTAAGGAGAAAGATCACACTATGTAGAAAGCTCACAATGCTAGAAGGCAGATAGGCAATGATGTGTGAAGGGATCGAAGTGATTAGACAATTGAAAGAAACATGGTGAACATTTGAGAATTAAAAGTTGATTATGGTTTCTAGTAAAAATTTAAAGGATTTTTTTTAAAAGCTATGTGTGTTTTTAAGGTGGCTTTTAAAGATCAATTGAACTCTACATAACAGCGTGTGTACGACACTTCATAATTTCCATCCAAAATAGCCTAACATTTAGACCTTTATTGAGCAAGTTAAAAGATTTGGTTTTAAATTGAACAAAACCAAAAAAAATTAGCCATAATTTGGGCTTTTAGCCATCGTCTATACATTCAAGATCTATCAATATTACTCATTTATGTAAAACTATTAATTTCATAGTTAATATCCTTCATATCTCCTAAGTTTACAGAATATGTAAACTTTACACAACATCCTCTACATATTAATCAATTGAATTAATCACCTATAATTGATTTTAATACTATGGTACGTGATATTGTTTACACTTGTGAATCAAAAAAGCAATTTCTTGATATGACTCCTATGCATCACAGGTTTCTGGCCCATATATCATCTTAGGGGTTTATTATGCAAAGAGCTATCTTGTCTATTAAATGTATGAATTTATTGTGTTGATACTAAGTTATTAACTGTATGAATTTCTTGTGTTAATACTAAGTTTGCATTAATCACATTAAAGTTGAAGTATTAATCAATTGAATTAATCACCTACAATTGATTTCAGTACTATGGTATGTAGCATTGTTTACATCTGTGAATCAAAAAAGCAAATTCTTGTTGTGACTTCTAGACTCATGGAATTTTTCACCAATAAGCCTTACAGGAACTACATCAAGAGTTTTCAGCCTATATATCATCCAAAGGGTTTATTATGCAAGGAATTGTCTTGTCTATTAAACGTATGAATTTCTTGTGTTAATACTAAGTTTACATCACAAGTTTCCAGCCTATATATCGTCCTAAGAACTTATTTATGCCTCAAATCATCCATAAGATCTCAAACTCATTTCACATACAGTAAATACTTAAACTATTGAAGAAGAACATAAAAACTCATCAATGATTATAAGAATATTCTAAACAATAACACAAAATCAAGACCTCCTTTGCATTCACACAAAACCCAAATGCATCAGAATTGTATTATGAAAGAAAGACATATGGTAAACATGAGTTGGACGACTTACCTGAATGGATAGACAACTCCAGAATACAAAGAAGAAGGATGAGCAATGCTCTTTAACACAATATAAGGCCTACAAAAAAGAATATTTTGTAAAAAGAAGGGTAAATTATTCAAAAATAAAAAGTATGTGAATTCTCTTTATTATTTATATATCAAAATCTTAAATATATGTAATTAACAAAAATTATTTTCAATTATAGTAATGAAAATTGACCATAATAATTTAAATACTCTTTAAACCTTTACAAAACTAGTCTTTCATCAACAATTAATCAATCATGTAATAACAAATTAAATTACACAATTTAAGTTATCAAAGGTATAGCAAATTGTCTTACATTTTCATCCTACCAATCTTACCTTTCTTCTTTGAATATTTCCCTAAATTTGTAAAATTTGTCATAAGCCTAGGTAGTTATTTAGATGAGCATGATTAGGTGCCTAACACATTCCCTATTCTGCAATCAATCCCTAAACTTTCATTCTTAGATTAGGACTTTATAGTTCCTTTTCATTTAGAACAAGAACAAAAACAAACTTGAAGAGCGAACAAATAATGACATCTAAGAATAAGTCCTTTTTTCTCCAAGTCCGACCGCACTGGAACAAGAAATTAAATAGTTAGAGCTATCCACATTCCATAATGGTTATTTGAAATTTGAAGCGAAGCCAACATTCTAAAACGAGTGAATTAATGAAATTACTTAAGCAAAATAAACCCTTTTTCTATAAGTTGGAAGGAGAATGATGAAAACCAATAAAATATACCATTTACTTTCCTTTAATTGAATGAATATGAGTACATAATTCCTATAATCCTACAGTTTAGTGATGTAATAAAGAACTGAAAACAAATGAAAATAATTAAGTTAATTTTAAATGAAGTGTAGATAATGCTTCTAATATGAATAATAAGCGTGGAATAATAAATTATGCTAATTTAACAGATGAAAAATAAATCTTGAATTTATTGTTGCATAGGAAACTTTAAAGTAAAAAAGAATCTTCAAATATAAAGAGAATATGTGAAAGATGTTTATAAACAAACTAAATCTCAATTGCAACCCTGTAGATAGGTAGACTTATTAATGGATTTTTTTTTGGTTTATCTAGTTCTAGAAATGGTAAGGATTCAATATTTGTAGTACTAGATAAGTTTTTTAAAATGGAAACTCATTATAAAGGCTAAATCTTATTATATTTCAAGGGAGAATTCCAATTTAGTAATTGAATTTTCATCAAAATTTTGTATAGTAACCTAAAATTTAAAAATTTGTTAATAAAATTCAAATTTACAAATTTTATTTTGATAGATACTCTGTACATTGGATCTTCCCAACAAGACTTTTTCTGAGTTATTGTTGTTGTTGTTATATTTTGATATATGCTTATAAAAAATAAAATCCGTTAATTATAATAAGATTCATATTATATATTTTTTAATTAAAATTCTATAAGGTACTAATTGATTTTTTAAATAAAAATTAAAGGACTAATTTGAATTTTATAGATTTTGTTCGTTCATTTAGTTTATGAAAAAAAACATAGCCACCCTTTTTTTTAAATAAAATAATGCATAGTTGCATGTAAATATCAAGAAAATATAAATATTATTGCTTTACATAATATTTATACTTTCGGTTTGTTTGAAAATATAATATTTATATTTTCCATAATATAAAAATATAAGTATCTTCCACACCTTTCCATAACTTGTCATTACTTCAATATTTACCATCTCCGTTAAAGTTCTATCAACAGTCATCCTCATTTTCACAAGCGTACACTTTATGTCTGCCCATGAGTCCAACCTTGCCAACCATGCATTTATAAGTAATAACCGGTGTATAAATTCATCTTCATCTTTAATAGAATTAAACATCAAGTACTGGAAGAGGGTACTTTTGGTATTTCATGAGACCAATAACCATTACGATAAACAAAAATATAAAATTGAGGCCAGCCTATCCCACTCCTACCTGCGTCTTCTTCTTTATCTGCTTCATCTCTCTTCTCATGTAATTTTCTTCTCTTTGGTTTCTCTATCGCGGACTCCAGTTTTGATGCTCAAGTCAAAGCAGAAGATGACGTTTACCTTGAAAATTTATTGACGGAATTTACCGACGGGCAAATTTTTATTGGTAAATTAAAAACTTTTTTATTCCGTCAACAATTCTTGCCTTTTTTACCGACGGGCATTTTATACTGTCACAAATTTTGTCGGGATGATTTCCCTCCATATTTACTAACAGATATTACTAATGCTGCTAAACGAAATTTTTCTATCGATGTTACTGACGGAAATTGATTTTTTATTAATAATTTGTATCAGTTTCATTTCTGTCGGTAATTTTTTATCGCTAATTCCTACTTTTTTTGTAGTGTTCTGATTTAGTTGCAATTTTTCTGCTTATGGAACATGTTCATTCTGATCAAGGGACATGTTTATTGTTTTTTTTCCTAGTTTTCTGTTATTTTATTCACATATTTAAGCAATGTTGTTTAATGAAATTTATGTTCTGTTTTGACTCTCCTACACATATCATATTCAGTTTTGCCTACAAATTTCAACAAGAAATTCAAAATTGACAGAAAATTTCGTGTCCTGGGCTCATGTGCTATTGGATTCTGGACTCGCCAATAGGAAAGAGAGATAAGGATCTGACGGGATGATGCAAGAAGGAAAATGACAGGCTAGATATTCTTTTATGATACTTTGGTCCTTAAGGAATATGGAGGAAGGGGATAAGGTCCCCACCTTCACCCTCTCAGTTATCTGTTACTGCATGCCTTGCTTCCAGAGGAAAATAAACTTACCAATATGCAATGCCCCTCTTCAAATCACTCAGGTGCAAGATTTTTGAACAACAGAAAAGATGCTGAAGAGAAAAAAGAGAAGGGTACCAAGTTGTGTGTTTAACATGTGGGATGGGCCACTGAAACATTCTGTGTGTTTAGAAGTGGGGTAGTCTGCCCATCTGTAGCTTGTTGGCTTGTTAGGTGGCTGGAACCTTATGCCTAAAATCCTGAGTGACTAAGTTGTGAAACATTTTGAAGTTGGGGATAAACCTATAAATACTCATTTAATGGAGAACAAGGGACCACTCTAAGATCAAATGCGTGATGGTCCCCCCGTATTCATTGTGCATACACATGTATAACGTTATTCTATAAATTTAGAAGGCATACTAATTAATTAGACCATATATTATATCTTCCTTAATTTCTTGTATATATAATATAGTTGAAGATACAAGCAGAGGAAGAATTATTGAAGGAAAAAGAACAGGACTTCTAATTAATGGCTTAATAAATGTTGCATTTGCACACAACCTATATATAATCGACTAAAATCACATGATCTTACTTAGATCAACTTAATGAATTCGTACTCTTGGAGACTACTCCAATGTCCGCGCATTAAGGATATGTCATATTCTTACAGGTTTAGTACAAATCATTAAAATTCGATGGATTGATCTCTCATCTTCTGTTCCATCTGCCCATTGTCAACCATGTGTCTCTTATTATTAACCACACATTTCACAACAAATAAACAAAATGTGTGGGTCATAATAAATGGGATCAGATACATGGCAAAGATGATCTGTTGCCCTCCTAGCTAGCCAAATGTTTTTCCAAGTACAAGAAAGAAACCAATCCATTGAATAGCTATGGTGCGAAGTGACGATGATTATAGTCTCTCCTTCTCAAGCCCCAATCACTCTGAATGGATTTCATATGGAGTGCACGTGATTAAGAGTCCCCGTTCTTAGATGCATATGATTTTGATCCCCACATGCCCCCCCGTGTTAATTGTTTTTTGTTTGTATACTTCCTTTGAATGACCCTTTCTCTCCAAATTCTGATAGACATGCTCCTGATGATTTTAGGCTTATATTATCTATGGCAACTTATACCTATAATCAATTAGGAACTGAGGCTAATTCTAATTAAGAATAATTTTGCTTCTTTTTGATAACACAAAGGCCAATTTTACAAATCTGGCTTAATTTCAAGAGATGTATTAATACATAATGCATTATATACTTAAATATTTGTTGAAACATTATAAATCAAGTATCAAGTAGTGGCTGTAATAAGGTCTGAAAATTGTAATTCTGCTACTTTGTATTGGTCATGTCCAATTCAGATGTTTTGATGGATAGATTCTTTGGATTGCTTTCAGAGGCTTGCAATAGCAAGGGAATTTACTTCTTTAAGAAAAAGTAGTGAAAATGGCGATTGCAAGAGTCCATATGAAGGTTTAAAATCACAATTATGTTTAATTGCATGGGAATTAGCGATTGAAGCTCGCGTTGACTCTATTGTCATTGCCACTTTTAGATCCGTCTCTTGTTTTTGAAAGTTTCCAAAAGTTGGAATCTTTGTTCTCTTTTCTTTTTTATTGCTTTATCTTGCAATTTCTTGTGAAAAATAGAAGGTTGGTTATGCATAATTGCCTGTCTAAGATGACCTAGATCAGATTGTTCTCAAATTGGAGTGCCTCGCTTGGACACATTATTTATAAGTTCGTTAATTATTAAGTTGTAATTAACTGTATATATTAACTAAGTTTTTTTATTTATTTATATAGTTTCAAAAAAAAAAAAAACTAAGTTTTTAGTGGGCAAAGACGATGCACGAAGTTAACATGATAAATCAAAAAATTCGAGCACCTAACATTTTAATACATAATCAATGACATCAACTGACCAACGCTTGATTCTAACCTAGCTAATAGATTTAATGCATTAAAATATGAAAGTGTAAAAAAATTAATTGCTCCCACTTGTCTCGACCTCCTTTAAAATCTTCCCTGACTGAATCATTAATGCCCTCATCACACTTCCTACAAGCAAATTCAATAACTCAGGCAAGTCTTCAAATTTCACATTCCTTCATCAACTCCATTTTGAACCACAGTCCATCATATCATCCCATTTCTCTCGACCTCTATACATCTATCTAACCCTAAAACCATCCAAAGACATAAACGCAGACCCACAGGCATGGGAAAGAAAATGAAACTCCCTAATTTCCTGTCCAATACCACCACGGACTCTAGATCCTCATGGCCATGGCCTACTTATTGCCACCAACCCAAAACCCTCTCTTTCAGGGCCGGCCGTGACACCATCAACTCTGCTTACTTCGACGCCACCACCATTAATGGCGTCATTGGCCTGCCTGAGTCATTGTTCACCAACTCTTCCAAGTCAGCAAGCTTCTCCACTGAATCAGATGAGTCAGGAGCCGAGTTCATAGAGACGGTGATTCGTGGTGTGAGGTCATCGGAGAGACTGTTTTTCGAGCCGGGAGAGACTAGTTCAATCCTAGAAGAGGCCAAAGGAGGCGAGTTCCCGTTCAAAGAGATTGTGGTCGTGTCAATGGAGTCCAAAGAGCCTTTCGTTGATTTCAAGAACTCAATGGAGGAGATGGTTAAAGCTTACAAACTGAAAGGGTGGGAAGATCTTGAAGAGCTCTTATTTTCCTACCTGAAAGTGAATGGCAAAAGCAATCACGGGTATATAATTGGTGCTTTCGTAGATTTGCTAGTAGGTCTTGCTTTTGCTGCTTCGAGTGAATCATGTTCTGGTTCTCAATCCCCTTCTTCTCCATTGTGTTCATACACTACTTCTTCTTCTTCTTCTTCTTCTTCTTCTTCTTCTGATTCTTCTGCAACTACTCCATGTATCTCTTCGTTAGAATTAGCTGAGGAGGAGGAGGAGGAGGAGGAGGAGGAGGAGACTACTGATATTACTCATAGGCCAACTCCATTAGAAGCCCAAAATGAGATTAAGGCCAACTGAAAATACATTATTAATTTGTTACTTTTGACTACAACTTAACTATTTTTTTGTTTTATTTATTATTCAATATAAATGTCATAATGTGTTAATAATAGTACATCATCTAATGTGTAGTAGAAGAACCTGTTCGGATGATTCTCAATCTCTATGTATCTGTGCTTGTGGAGATAATGCGTATGTAAATAGATCATATTTAGTAACAGTCTCGTTGTCCCTTAATTTTTTGTTCTATACGAAGCTGTTATGTTCTTTGGCAAGTTCTATAAATTCGTACATAAGTTATTTCAGTAAAGTTCTAGTTGAGTTACCAAAAGCTTCTAAAATTAGCATGGAGATAGGTGCGGAAAAATTATTTTTTATTTGCAAAATCAAAGGGTTAGGATTTGAAAATGGTGAAGACTTCTCTTCAGTTCACAGTAGATAAAAAAACAGCAACTGATTTCTATGCGGTTAATAAATGCCTTGTTATTAAGTAACGAAGACAACATACACTAAGAGGCGATCGTGATCATTCATGGAACATCAATTCGAGAAAACCACGTATGCTTAAGCACTGACATGTAAGATGTGATTGATCACAGCCGTTTGCTTTTGAATTATATTTAGGTAAGTCGTAATCAGTTGATAGGAACCAGTCCAGCGCAGATTTTTGGCTTGTCCGTAAAAAGCTTCATATCCCTTCTTTTGCATATTATCTGCAAAAGCATTATCATCTTAACACCATGCAACCACGAATTACATATATATAATATGTATGTTCAATTGAAACATTGGAACATTTTTGTCCTCATGGTTTTGAGATTCAAGTAAACAACATTTGAGAGAGGTATACGTACCAATATCTTCATGTAGACCACATTATCCAACATACTCTGCCGTCAGAAAGATTTCAAATCACATGCCCTCCTCAATCTCTATTTTCTCAAGGTTAGCTAAATGTTGAAACATAAACAAAAAAACAAGAGGATTGCAAATCCGTAAGTGTTGAGAAGAAGGCCTCTGCTAATTTCAGTAGTTCAAACAGAATGTTGGTAAGAAATTTATCATCTTTTTCCTGAAATTGACGTTCAGTAGTTGTAACAACAACAACAACAATAATCCTAGTGTAAAATATTTTCTTATCATAATAGATTTATGTATGATATTATTTGATTGCAAACATTGTTTTTTTTTTATAGCTATAGAGTTTTGGTCTTGGTTTCATTAGTCAACTGCAAAATCAACCACTAAATTAAGTTAATAACAATTACTTCTATATAAAGTGTAGAATTTGTTTTGCTTAATTATGAATAAGTCTTGAATTTCTAACCAACTTTACTTATTTCTAGTATAATCATAATAGGGCTATCATGATGTGCATTATCATTTTTTTTGTATCTTTATAACTACTCCTATGTAAAGAAATATATGATAAAATACAAACTCTTAAACTGAAATTTATCCCAACCACGGTATTAATTATTTACCAAGAATACATTCACAAGAGGTAATTTCACCATGTTTAAATCCATCACGAATCGTCATCTTAACCAATTATGTATAAAGAGAGATTAATTGAAAAGGGAATAATCAGAAAATAAGCAATACTAGAATCATGAGTCACCTAATTAATGCAGGTAAGAAAATAATGACGGTATTTTTATCAAGATACATAATTGGATGTGATCTTGAGTATGTTGCATGTGATAAACCTACTCTATTAATTAGTTGGTAAATGGTACACATAACTTGTAATCTAGCTTTTGATTTCCTATTTAATTAACTGACCATCAGCCGCTTAATTTAGCTTTTAGACTAAGTGGACAGTCTAACTTAGAAACGACAGCAATAAATTGAATACTAGCAGAGGGTGGCCTTTTACATATTAGCTTCACTATCGTTCGCTCACATGTTTGTGTTAACCAATCACTTCAATGGATACTGATTGAGCACACCCAACTGTAGTATCATTTGGCATGAACTTTGCTCTTGTATTTTCAGATGTATTCTAGAAACTATCATCAATATAATATATATATATATATATATATATATAACTTTATGTTACAACTTGATGCAGTATCTTTAGAATTGCAGTTTACCATTAAATCAACATTTGAAATTAAAATCCATAATATCAAACAAAAACTGTATGATCCATAATCAATCTCTTTATGGCGAAGGTCAACGATATCCAGTCTGATTCATCTCATAATTAATATGCTGAAACCCCGAGCACAAATTTAAGGAAAATTTATCAAGAGAAATAGTTTCCTTTGGTAACTAGATATCTAATTTCCTCTCCTATCTTTAATTTGTTACTGCTTGGCTTGACCTATCCAATATATTATATTGTTTAGAACATACTAGTACTTTTAACATTTGAACAAAACCAAAATAAATGTCAGCTCTAGCTCTGTGTTCGAGACCGTGTAACAATGCCTCGGCATTAATCTCTGAGCTTAAGATTCTTGGCTGAGGTGACGAAGCTTCTAAACTTTGTGCCATGCGAATTTTATAACTTATCTAATTGCACGACAATTAAGCAACGATGAGACAATGCTAAATCCGATGTTAGTTGGTTAGGTATATGATAATAACCACTAAACAATCCTAATTACTGGTTTCCTGGTTTAAGTTGTTACCATTATCAGTTACATATAGTATATGCACAGAAAAGAAAAGGTCAGCTAATGTAATCGATTACTTATGTCACCGTGACCAAGATGAGTAGCCGAATCAGAAATAATAAATTATAGATGTTGTAAGGTCGCAATTCAATATATACAAAAGGAAAAGGATCGAAATTCCAAACAAGTGAAGGTGGGGTTTGTTTACTCTGAATTTATAATATATATATATATATATATAATAGTAAATTCATCCCGGTCCAAACTTTCTCGCCGTGGTTTCCTCTCCAATAATCTCAAAGTCCCATATCCAGCAAGTTGCAATCTTCAATAAGAAAATTAAACAAAAAAGTGTTCACGTTCCCAAGGCAGTGTGGTTTGTTGAGATGGGGGGGCTCACAAACAAAACAAAGAAACTAACGTTGGAAGGTGTTTTTGTTTGTCAACTTCTAGTGTTAGCTATAAAGATGTAAGAGATCACCCTGAGCTTATCATGGTAATCTAATCCGATGGTTGCAAGTATTCAATCGGTTGGCAATCCCAAGTTTGGTTACTAAGACCTGGTTACATTTCATTATTCCCGTCTCAGACAAACAAACAAACCCTATAGCCGTTTGGCCTCCAGGTTTTTATTTGTCAAACTTCGTAAGAAGCCAAACTTATCTTATAGTTCTTCCAAAGCTACTATTCGTAGTAAATATCGAAACGATGACCCTTTAATGAGACCCTCATTTTCTACATACTTAAACTTCGCGAAATTTATTATCATATAGCATAGGACTTGATGTCTGTCCATCGCATCATATAGCTTTGAAGCTTTGGCTAACAATGCTTTAATGGTTCTCTAACGTACATAATAAACTATAAATGATTCCCGTGTTTTATCTTCCGCTGCTTTATCATTCTTGCCATGCAGTCTGATTTAAAATCTTTAGTTCTTAATTTCTATATAAAGAAAAAGAAAAAGTGGACAGTAGCGGTCCTTCAAGTCTTGGTGAGGCCACAACCACAGCATCAGGGTTCACGATAACTCGTACGACAACCTTAAATGCTGTTGAAGTTAGCTACACCGGAAAGCTTACGAAAAAGTCGGTCCTCGCATTTGATTACAGGTGGTAATTTAATAGCCATAAATATCTTCTCTGCTCCAGTAACCTAACTAATAACTGATTTCACTGTTGGAGTACATCAAGGTTGGTGAAGTTAATCAAACTTAGGTGGAGTATCGAGCTCATGTGTCGTGTGTGTTCGGGAGATGCAAATGGAACCAAGACACAAAAGGGACGAAATTAGTGTGTTTCAGAAATTGATCAATTTCGAGCTCAGCATCGAAGTTGGTGCGATAGTGACCTATGAATAGGGACCTAAGTCAGAAAGCTTTGCCAAGAGATAGGATGCGACTGATATAATTAGCTACTGTGAGTTGCTCATACGGCTTTTAGTGTGATTAAATGCTCAAAGTAAATGTTAAGTTTCCTATCAACCTGAGCATCTAACGATGAAAAATTGTTCAGGTCTTGCACTTGGAGCCTATTTAAAAAATTAAAGGGAAACAGGTAAGGAGGAGTAAGGAGGGGCGATTCCCATTAATGAGACCCTTTCATTCTCAGGAAAATCAAACAATTCTCTTCTAAGCCTATAAAGAGGTATTAGATGCACATTGATCAATTCACTTTTTTCTTTAATCGGCTAAAGGGTAACATGTTTAGAATTCAGAGAATTAATTATCCTGTTCTTTTAGGTTAGGATTTTGTTCACTATTTCATTGCTCTCTCAACTAGTATTCCTTCCTTTGGTATTCATGTTAGGTTTAAAAGCATAAAACTCTAACCTCTTCATTACAAGTCTCCGACATCTATTTTTCACTTTTCAGAATGCCAAGCTCTTAAAACTTTTGGTGTATATTCAAAAGAGTTTCTGCGATTGAAAACATTTTCATAGTCCTGACATGAACATGAATAACTAAAAACAAGGAAGTCCCATGGGCCTCATTTGGGACTGTTGCAAAGTGAACCTGCCACTATGGTCGAATCAAAACAAATCTGACACACAGTTTGAGTCCTAGGAATACCAGGCCCGTGTACTGCTTTCACCATAATGTCCTTGCTAACTATTGTTGAATTGAAGCGTTCACTGCTCTATTCAAATCTGACATGTTCGAAACTTCAGAATCCCACGTCCGTTCTGCTTGTAGCCTAAGTTTTTTTAATAACGGTGAACCACAATTATCTTTTAAATGAGTACTGTGTAGTCGATTTAGCTGATATTATGAGTCCAGCATGTTTTTTATCACTTTCAGTAATTTTCTTTAAAATTTTTAAGTGAATTATAGTTTTCCTATCACAATTTCGAGACTCCTATAAGAAATTTATTCTACCAATTGAACCAACTATTTGAACATCACGAATCTTTTTACCTCTCTTCTCTTTTCTCCTTCTTTCTCTCATTTCTGTTCGTCTCTTTTTTTAATTACTCTCAGTTACTCTTTTATTTAACTCCTAGCAATACGAGTCTGAGTCATATTGGTGAAAGTTTTATTGAGATAATTACGACTAAAAGAATGACGACTTGTTACTGAGTTATTGTGGAGACTCTTTCCAAAATTTTCGGCCTAACTTTAAGCTCGTATTAACATTCTCTTCTAATTCGATTTGTCCTTCCCACGATATAAGAGTACTGGATGTTATTGTCAAAAACTTTTCTTCCTACGAGGATATTAAAAAATATTTCTCAATCAGATATTATTGATATTATGACTTGCGTATCAGTACTAGTATAGAATTCAATTATTGTACAGTATTGTACCGATGCTAGTTAATAATGAGTATCGTCTCAGATAATTTTTAAATTTATAAACTAGTCCCTGACTTTTTTTAATTTACAAAATAGTCCTCAATATATTGTATTATATAATTTATAATTTTACATCAACTTTATCTCTAAAAATTATAATAATAAAAATTTGAAATAATAACAATATATTAATGTTTATTAATATTGTCTTCCACATATTTGACATATAAATAATAACGTAATTAATATGAAAAAAGATCAAACAACAACAACTTAATAAAAGTCCCATAGAATGCAAGGTCTCATGAGATCCAGATGAACACAGTCTTACTCATAACTAATAGAGAGGTTGTTTTCGATAAAAAAATATAAAATATCTAAAATGTTACAATTCATCATACAATAAATAATATTTTATCGAAACATAAAAAAAGAATAATAAATATCCATAACTCTCTAAGTATTCAATTTACAACAAGAGTTCGTTCAATCTAATATCCGTTAAAATCGTATTTACCTCAATTCTCATTTTGTACAAAATTCTTGCCATTAAGAGGAATCTCATTATCACCATTATTCAAATTCATTGCACCAATAACATGTCAGTACTTTCCCATCTAAGATTATCTTTTAAGTCATTCTTATCTTTCAAACTCGGTTCCTCATAAACCTAGTCCGCCAAAA
Organism: Erythroxylum areolatum; assembly: GCA_024520975.1. Lineage (NCBI taxonomy): Eukaryota > Viridiplantae > Streptophyta > Magnoliopsida > Malpighiales > Erythroxylaceae > Erythroxylum > Erythroxylum areolatum. The sequence continues at coordinate 53,665,182 of JANIJH010000004.1, read as the reverse complement.
GATCGATACGGTTAAGGTAAATTGGATATACATAATTACTTATTCTATTAAGAGTCCTAGTAAACAAATAAAATTAAATTACTAAGAAATTACAAGAAATTATATTCAACTTAAAAATAAAAAAACATACTTTTTCTGAAGTTTTAAGTTATATCAAACAAAGGCCAAGTCGTTTAATCTTTTGTGTTCCAATCTATATCTTTTCTTGAAATGGATAAATTCAATTGTGCTCAAATTGCTTTCATATCTTATTACACTTATGCATTGACTTAGAATTCAAATTACAAATCTTTACAATTCTAGGACACCAATCCCGAATTAGTCGCACCTCTATTTATGAGCTTAGGAGATCTTGCATTATCTTATAGGTAACAATTTTTCTAATAGTTAACAACATTCCTTATTAACTTTTGCGTTCTTTGTAAAATTTGGTATAAAATAGATACTAGGATTAAAAAATGCTCGAGCTCTAAATAATAGAGAGTAAAGTTGTCCTTCTTATCGCTCATTGATATCTGCAAGATAAGGTGTATACAAAAAGACACATTTTTCAAATTAGCCTTGATTATTTCTTTTGCCTTCACCTTGACATCATAAAAGTAACTCATCATTGCCTTCTCATCACAATCAACTAGCAAAGTATTCTCACTAAAAGCTCACAAACTTGAATTACAAATTGACACTAGGACCAAAATTCATGATCTTCAAGTACAATTATAGAAACTTCAACTCCAACATTATACCTGACACAATATGATGTCACTCACTTATCACTTGTAAACAACTACCTCAACTCCTTCTTCGTTAGAACAAAACACTAAAGTAATAAGAAATTAGTCACAAAACCTTGCTATAGCAGGATAACACAAATTCCTACCATAGGTGAAATCCTTCTTCATCAAATTTAAGAACCATTCACAATTATAGATAAACTTGCTCATTTTCTTTGCTTCTGCACAATCTCATTAATGATAGAAAATTATCTTGTATCTCTTATATTTTTTCTTATATCAGGTTAAAGCATTGTGCAGCGCAAAGAGTCCAATATAAAGAATTATACTTGCTTTGTAATCTTTTCTTTGCCACTTTATAAGCATAATCATTATCAGTAATGAACTGAACAATGTTTTCTAGTCTAACTTCATTCACAACTTCATCGAATATCTAAAACAGAGTATCAACATTTCTATCAAGGTTAGATGCATCAATAGACTTCAAAAATGTTGTCCCTTTAGCATAATAAACTAAAAATTTGATAATGGGTTCATGTTTTCTATTTGTCCAACCATCACTCATGATTGGACATTTATAAGTTTCCTAAATCATTCTTCTTTCATCTAAATAAATCTTTATTTCATAAATAGAGTTGCTCAAAAGTTTACCTCTATAGTCATCAATTGAATGAGCCTTATATCTTGATCCATAAGAAGCAATAAAATCTATTATAAGCTGGTAATAATAAGACTGGGTGGCATTGAATGATAAACCTTAATCATACCACCATCTAGCCATTGTCAGTTCCACATTCTAAGCTACTTCTTTAGATTGTAGAGCATTATGGATTAAAGGCTGAGCTGCAGGAGTTGTTTGTGGTGGAAAATTTATACATATGTCTTCTTCTTTTCTTCATATTAGGTGCAACATTCCTTTCTTGTTGGGTGGAAGTACCACAACCTTCAACATCCTTACTATCATCTTGACCACCAAAAAAAGAACTTCCATGAAACAATTTCATAGTTTATCCTTTGTCTTATATCTTTTTCATGTTGATACTCTTCAAGTAAGGTTTTCATTTTTCATTTCATGTCATGGCTAACTTTTCAGCAAGGCTTTACTTCACATTTGATCCCAGCTAAATGCTTTTTTTATTTGGTGATTCTCCCACCTTTCAAATGCTTGTTGTTGTACACATAAATGGTATGGCTCTTTATTCTAAGACCCAATCTAGTATGATCCTAAGCTATATCATCAAATCTTCCTGAAATGGTTGAATTATCAGGAGTACTTGAATTCCCCTCCATTTATATAAAAATAAATGAAGACATGTGTCAAAATTAAATTAATAAATTCATATTCAAAAATACAAATTTTGTATATAATATCATTACATAACTATAAGAATTTAATATTCAATTATAAGCATAGCTAGATTCTAGATAGACTCTATCTTACATCTTTCTTTATGAGAATACACATAGCAAAAATGATTTTTTGTTATCATAATACACATTGCAAAAAAGATTTGAGCACTTATAATTTCATATTATGTTGAGTAATGAGTATTCTCTAATAAATTCATACACTATTTTTTACTATGCATTAATTACTCATAAGATGATGAATGTGTATTTGCTACTTATAAGATACGATTGATATTTGTAATATTATTTGCTAACGACAACAATAAATAATATAAAAATGGAAACATTTAATTTTCTTAACTTAGTTACAAATCATGTTCATACCTTGCTCCACCACTTCCTCTTTATTCTCCATCTATTTCTACCATTTTCATTCCATAATCCATGCCTATGATCACTAGAAATTTGTTTGTTCTCTAGTGATAATGTTCTAGGATAGTTATTTTAGAAAGAGAGATTTTTCTACTTTTATAACATATTGTTAGATTGACGACTTAATAATGCTTCCTTTTACATATTTGTTTAAATCTTGGTTAGTTTCAATGGATGTACTCTACTTAATAACTAACTACTTATGGAGTTTTTGTATATTTTTTAGAAATTCATTTCAGCCCTTCTTCCTATAGAAAACATGAGCTTGGCCTATTTAAATTTTGGCATACAATTAGTGTGATAGCTTATAAGGTAGAGTTTGAATCTCTTTCCAGTCACTACTACCATCAACAATACCAATCTTTTGGATTGTTTTATTTTAGGTGTGTAAGAGGAAATTAGTATGAATTATTTTTGCTCAAATCATCTACCTTATTTGAGGTAATGGATATAGTGAAATTAATTGAAGATAAAACGATGGCGGCACAATCACTTTCACCCCCCTTAACACAACCCTATATTTCCTTCCTCCACCATTTCCTGCGACTTTTGCATCACCATAAAAGTTCCCATCTTAGAAAATCCTTCTCCCAATTAAACGTTTAAATTTGACAGAGATTGCGAATCGTTATGAAAAGGGATTTTGCATTATCTATGAAAAAATTCATACATTGACACCATTGCAAATTACCACAACTTTTATCCTTGTTGGTTAAGGATGGTGAGGAAATCACCCCACCCTTTTTGAGTAATTAGAGCTTCCTCCATTAGTGGCCTAGAAAACATCGTCTAGTGACTTTATAGATCTCCTAATAATCTCTCTTCACACACATAAGAGGAGGTTCATTTATGCATTCCTTCGTTTGGAAGGTACTATTTCAAGCTAGTCGATCATCATTTTGGTGGACAATAAGTCAACCCTTAACTTTGTTCAGGCTTGTATAACTCAACATTTGAGATTTCTTATCCAATCCTATCCTAATTTAATGTCAGTATAGGCAACAACAATTCTCTCCATTACATGAGCTTTTTTTCCCAAATTTCCCTACACTTGGCTTAAACATTTTTCTCAGTATACTTTTATTTACTATCTATTTATGGGTTAGTATTAGGGTATAATGACTAGCAAATTTAGGTAAATTCCTCCTCGAATATTGGAAATTATATATGAAATTTAATGACCAAAGGGCTTAAGTTCTTTTATAAGGAATGAAACCAACTCATCTCTCCCATATATCAATGAATCAACTCAAACACATGGAGCAAACTGGCGGCACTATCTCCTTTTCCATATTGACATGGTTTCCTTATCTTCACAATCTACACCACCACTTAGCTCAATAACAACTTCGAATATGACTCCTATGTTACAAACTTACTTGATCACTTTGCTTTGTCTTTGTCAAACCTAAAAATCTTCCTTATCTTGCATTTTTGACCATGTTATTCCCCTATTACTGGGCACAGTTGCCATTGATGTTCACCTTTATTGATATCCTTACTACCAAAAATGAGAAATAGAGTATCTAAGTATAATATGCTTACTAAAGGCATTATTCGGCCAAGCAATAGCCCTTTTTCGTCTCTTGCATTGTTGGTTTTAAAAAAAAGGATCATGGTGTTTCTGTGTTGATTATTGTTACTTAAATATTATAACAAACAAGGACAATTTTCCAATTCCTAATGTTTACAATCTGTTAGATGAATTTCAAGGTGCTAAAGGATTTTCCAAGTTGAACATATGGACAGGTTATCATTAAATTACAATTTGGTAAGAATATAGGTGTCTCAAATCCTCTTCTATCTTTCATTTTGGTTAGTATGATATAATATTTATTATGGTCCACTAATATTTGACTAATGACCATTTTTTTGGTTAAGGGTGTGCGACTAGCTTTCTATTGAGACTATATATAGGCTTAGCAGTTAGGCTCGGGCCCAACCTGGTCCGAAGTTAACAAGTCAGGCCTAGGTTGACTGAGCTGCCCAGGTTCGACCCAACTCGAGGTCCAACGAGCAATGACAAAATGACATCATTTTGAATTTTTTTAAAAAAAGAGCTTAGACCAACCCCAAGCTCGATCAGGCTCAACCTATTGTCATCCCTATATCTATACACACACAAACTTATGTAGTTCACATTTAGGGGTTTTGGGATTATTTTTCCACATTATTTTGTAAGAGAGGGTGGTATTAAGAGATTGTAAAATTGTCTTCATCTTTGTTGTGTCTGTAAGCCCTTTAGGAATTCTTGTACTTTTTTTTTCACTATAATGGATATTTTGACTAGCTCGTCATCGATCATGGTTTTTCTCTCTCACTGAGGGTCTTTCATGTAAATTTAGCGTGTCTTTGATTATTTTTCTACTCTTTACTTCTCTTATTTTCTTAATTAAATTAATCTTTGTGTTTCTGCTGTATGCTAAAATCCTAACAAAAGGTATAGGAGTTTTCACTATACCCTAAAAAGCCTTACAAATGGTATCAAAGCATTCTATTCAATTGAGAATTTAATATGTTGACTGTCACAAAGTTTGAAATCATGAAGTTTGATGAAAATTTAGTTTTTCCATTTGGAGAGTTCAAATGAAGGTTATTCTTACCCAAAACACATTTTAAGAGTTTTGGAAGGAAAATTCAAGAAGCCATGCATCATGACTAATGAATAATGTGATGAGTTAGTTGAAAGGGCACTCTCTGCCATATAACTTTGCTTGCCCAGGGAGATTCTAAGTGAAGTGGTGAATGAAACAACCACTGTGGGTTTGTGGCTAAAATTTAAGTCTTTGTAAATGACCAAGAACCTTATAAATAAGCCTCATCTTAAGGAGTGTTTACATACAATATATATGGCTGAAGGTACTCCATCCATTATCATCCGGATGAGTTTAATTCTATTTTTATAAATGTAGAAAATATTGATGTGAAAGTTTAAGATGAGGACAAAGTTGTTTTGTTAGTAGTCTCATTCCCTGGTTCTTAGAAACACTTTAAAGAAATCATGTTGTATGGAACTTATGAAATTTTCTATTTTGAATATGTTAAATCTAACTTTTGATCCAAGTAAAAATTTGATCTTGAATTTTGTTCTGATGAGAAAGATGAGGGTTTGATTGTGGGAGGGAGATCCAAAAAATGGTATTAATAGTAATTCAAAGAAATCTAGTTCTAAATTTAGAGGACATAAATCAAACAAAACCTGTTATTATTGTAAGAAGTTTAGACATGAAATTTCTAAATGTTACAGATTGAAAAATAAATAAGAGAAAAAGGAGAAAAAGAAACGAACCCAAAAATTTGCTGAAGTTAGTGTTGTTGAGACTAATTATGACGATGATGTTCTGTTGTTTGTTACTTCCACTAATAAGAGGAGTAAAAGTGAATGAATTCTTGATTTTGGATTTAATTTTCATATGTGTTCTCATAGGGATTCATTTGTCACTTTTGTACCTGTTAATAGTGGTGATGTCTTGCTGGGCAATGATGCCCAGTATAAAGTAAGTGGCATTGGTAGTATTCATATCAAGACTTATGATGGTGTAATTAGGAACAATGTTCTTTATGTTCCTGACTTAAAACAAAACTTGATTTCTTTGGGAACCTTTAAATCACTTAGATACAAGTACATAATTAAACATGGAGTTTTTAAGGTTTTAAAAGGTTTTTTTTTAATTGTTTTGAAAGCTAACTATTCTACTAATCTTTAGGTTTTGCAAGGTTCAATTGTGAAGGTTTTGTAGTTGTTTCTTCTCCTATGACTAACTCTATTATTGACAAATTATGGCATATGCACTTGCACTATATGAGTGAGAAAGGCATGATAGTTTTAAGAAGAAAATGTCTTCTTGGAGATCAAGGCATCAATAAGTTAGAGCTTTATAAACATTGTGTTTTTGGGAAACAAAAAGTAAGTTTCTCTACTATAACTCATCGTACCAAAGATATTCTTGAGTATTTATATTTTAATCTATTGGGACTTTTTAAAATTCTTTTTTATAGAGGAAAAAGATATTTAATATCTATTATTGATGATTTTCCTATAACTTTTGGTTCTATTTCTTGATACATTAAAATGAAACCCTTTCTGTGTTTAAAAGGTGAAGAACTCTTGCAGAAAACCAAATAAGGAAAAAGGTTAAGAATCTTATAATAGACAATAGGTTAGATTTTTGTGATGGTGACTTTTTTAAATTCTACTCATGGTATAAATAGATATAAGACACCTATTCAAAAACCTCAACAAAATGGTGTTATAGAACAGATGAATATGACTCTTTTAGAGAGAACTCATTGCAAGCTCTCAAATATTGGCTTATGGCATTGACGTGAATTTTGGGTCAAGCCAGTGTTTACTACTTGTTATTTGGTTAATTGATCTACACACTCTTCTCTTAACTTTAGAAGCCTAGAAGAAGTATGGTCAAATAATCCTGTTGACTATCCTATTTTAAGGATTTTTGGATGTCTTGTGAATGCATATGCTAATGACGGTAAGCTTGTACCTAGAGCTTTAAAGTGCATATTCCTTAGTTGTGCATCCAAGTTTAAGGGATATCGTTTATGATGTTTTGATTCTAAATCTTGTAAAGTGATTCTTACTAGGGATTTTACTTTTCAGGAGGATGTTTTACTTTCTCCTGGAAAAGATCATCTTGTTTCTTCTTCTATTGGTACAGGTGATTTGAAAAGTATCAGTGAGAATGTGGAGTTAGAGTTGAGATATGTTTATTCTTTAAATTTCGATGTCCTTTTTTCCTCCAACAGTTAACCAAGTGAACAACATGATGATGGTTCTAGTACCACAACTTCTATTGAAACAAAATGAGATTATTTTATTGCTCGTGATAGACTAAAGAGACATATTAGAAAGCCTACTAGATATATGACGACGACGACGATTTGATTGCTAATGTATTGTCAGTTGCACATGATGTTGGTGAATGTATAAAACCTTCTTATTATTATGAAGTTGTTTCCTATACTGATTCTTTTAAATGTTTAGTGGCGATGAATGAAGAAATTGAGAGTCTCCATAAAAACGATATATAGGATTTAGTGGAGCTTCAAAAAGGAAAACAATCTTTGAGTTACTAGTGGATCTATAAAAAGAAGGATGGTATTCCTGGGGTTGAAGATGCAAGGTGGGAGGCAAGGTTGGTAGTCAAAGGTTTTAATCAAATATAAGGTATTGACTTTAATGAAATCTTTCTTCCAATTGTACATCATAGCTCTATTCACGTGCTACTTGTATTTATTGCTCTTTTTAATTTGGAACTTGAGAAATTTGATGTAAAAATTGTTTTCCTTCATTACGAGCTTGAAGAAGAACTTTACATGAGTAGTTTGAAGGATTTGAAGTTCTTGGTAAGGCGATGTAACATGCCTTATACATAACCTACAACCATCCACACACATAGTAACCAAATTCCTGTACACACATTCAAGGTATACAATTCTATTCAATACTATACATATACATATTACAAAACTCCGCAATGCTTAATATTATCATTTAACAGTAGTAATAAAACTTTACATTTACAAGGTAATCCAAAAGAAAACATATAATTTCCTGTCTTCATTACATATGCAATCATCTATAACTAAAAACACATTCCAAAAGTATTTTTCTTCTACTTGTTGGCCTTAGTCCCTACAAATGTTCCATATACCTCACTCCTATAACTTGGACCTGTATGGATTAACACTCGTGCTAAGCTTGAAAGCTCAGTGGGGAAAACACTTAATTTGGATGACCACTCACATCAGTTATCCACCAAACACACACATTCAGAAAGGTCACAACTCACGTACCATAAATTCACATTCATAAACCAAAAATTGATATTCAACGCTCATGTAAACAATGATGGGCCACTTAAGTAAAATACATAATGCAAAGGTGTGTCAACATATTATCCATATGCCGAAGATGCACATTTATAAGCCAAATATTGATATTCATTGATACAAATTATTAATATAATTGCACTTCATTACAATTCATCATTACAATCAATACAAATGCTCATCAATACTAATTATTCATGTTTTCATACTATATTTCTTATTTATGATTGTTAAGTTTCCTTTCTGTATTAAGCCTGCACATTTTCTATTAGATAACGGGTGTTGTGGATATCCGAAGATATCAAACTGTGGATACTTGAAGGTATCAAACTGTGGATACTCAAAAGTAGCGAACTGTGGATACCTGAAGGTATCAAACTATAGACACCGATGGTGTCAAACTATAACAGCTACACTGTAACCCTATAAGCATACCCATCTATTCATAACTAAGATAATAGAGCAAGAACTATAACATTTCCTTTAACCATTTGCAAATTTCACAATTCATATATTATCGAATCATATAATATACATTTCAAGTCATAAAATCTATATTTGCATTCATACATGCAATTCATGGCTTTATCAAAATCATACTTGTATAATCATACTATACACGTATAAGTAATAAATATGCATACAAATCATTTATGTATATGTAAATTTTCTTTGGAATGCAATATGCTCAATCTTATATTCTAATGTTTAGTCTATCAATTTATATGTGGTAAGTTCTATTTCATTTATTTCTAGGTGCTTGAAAATTTTTATACACATTTATAAAGGTTTGGATAAGATACGGTATAAATCGAAAACAAAAACAATGCCATAATTATGATAGACACTTTCTCTATTCATACCATTACTTGTTCCTTGATATTCATATACAAAACATCAGAATTGGGTTTCTAGGTCTTCTAGAAATTTCCTCCTCTGTGTCTCTTGTTTATATAGCACTAACAATCAGTTTTCTATATCACAAGCTGCTCCAAAGTAGGGGCAACATCAATCACTATTTTTGATCTCAATTTTCAAGGTCATAAACCTAGAATTAGGTTAGAGTCTTTTCTATAGATGTTTCGCTCTATGTCCTATGTTTCATATGAAGCTAAAATCACACAATTTAGAGGTCTATGGCCTAATTTATGACTCAAACAATATGGCTGACTCAAGCTAACCCTAGAAAAAATTCCACTGCACGATACTCTCTTGTCATATACAACCAAATTCATAAAAAGTAACACCAAAACAATACCAACAATCATCTTAGAAACCATTCCATATTCAAATAAATATGTATAACTATTCAAATATACACATAAAGAGGATAAAATTGGCAAAGTAGTTTTTCTAACACTTTTCCTTCCCTTCCTCTTTGACTTTGCTTGAATCACCAAGCGAAAAATGATAGGATGAAGAAGGTGAAATGGAGAGGAGAAAAATATGAAGTTAAGACATCAAAGTTTCGTCTATCTCCCCTCTCCATTTTCCTTTCCATGAATTTTCTAGTCTTAGACACATGTTTGTACAATCCCATTGGATCATGTGTTACAATTCTATTAGACCATGTGTTAAAATTATATTAGATCATTTGTTACAATTCTAATGGACCATGTATTACAATTCTATTGGACCATATATTGCAATTCTATTGGACACACATGATTTAATCTTATTAGTCTATGAGTTGACTTTAGAAAAATTGCATATTGGTCCTTCTTCTTCCTTTAATTCGCACATTAGCTATAATATTATCACTTTATTTCATTCCCCTATGTATTAAGTTTCTAATGGCATAAATTTCTTACAATTTAGTTAATTATATCAGCAGTTATGCCCCAAAAACTACAGGTTGTTACAAAACAAGGATAGTAGCTAGAATTCAACTTTAAAACAGAATTAAAAAATTCTTAGAAGCAGAATCAGATTTCAGTTCCCTTATGAAAGTTTTAGATCTATGTCTCTAGTTTAATCTTCGATTGAAATTATCCAATTTAGAGGTCTACATGCCCACATATGGCCAAATTATAGAAATCTATTTAGTGGAATCTATCAATTCAGCCAGGTACACATCTCAAATCAACTAACTTTGGTCTTATCAAGCAAGAGCCTAAAAAAACATCCAATTTAACCAAAAAAAAATATCTCATTTTCTTATGAAATACTTCTTTTATCAATTCCCCTCACATCATATTCATAAATCCATGAAAACATATCAAAAATTTACATACACATTTCACATCTAAGTATGTATGTCCATACCGAAGCGAGCAAATTATCCATTTACCCTTGTCTTTTACATTAATTACCATTATATCTCTTGCTAAGATGCACTTAATTCATTAAGTTCACTTCTTAATACACCGTAGACATCCTATAATAATTACAAGGTATATGTTGGGGAGTTATAGGAGAATTGTGTTTATCACTTGAGTAAATCTTTTTATGGCCTCACATTAGCTCCTAGATAATGGTACAAGAAATTTGATGATTTAATGCTTGGGTAAGGATTTTCTAGAAGCCAATATGATAGTCATATGCTGACTATAAACCTGTTTCTACACCTTTTGCTACACATTTCAAACTATCTTCTAATTTATGCCTAAGAACAGAGGAAGAAATAGAAAAAATGTTTAGCGTTCTTTATTCTATTGTTATTGGAAGTTTAATATATGTGATGGTGTGCATTAGACCTTATTTAGTATATGTTGTGAGCATGGCGAGTCAGTATATTCACAATCCTGGTAAGGACCATTGGAATGTTATTATGGATCCTTTGATATTTAAAGGGTACTTCTATCTTAGTTTTGGTGTTTGATGGTCACAAGACTATATCTATTGATGTAATTTGTTTTATAGATGCTAATTATACTAACGATCTTGACAGACGCAAGTCTTTTTCAAGTTATCTTTTCACTCTTGGTTATTGTGTTATTGGTTGGAACGCATCCCTTCAATTCATTGTTGCTTTATCTACTACAGAAGTGGAGTATGTTATAACCAAGGATGTGAAAGAGGCTATTTGATTTTGAGTTCTTGTCATTAGGCTAGGCGTTGCACAAGGGGTTACAATTGTGTATTATGATAGTCAAAATACTATCCATTTGACCAATAATGATATGTATCGTTCTAAGACTAAACATATTGATATTAAACATCACTTTATTAGAGATATTATTACCGCAGGAAAAGTTACAATAAAGAAGATTTATACTTTAGAGAATCCTATGGGTATGCTCACCAAGCCTATTCTTATTATCAAGTTTTAATATTTTTTGGACTTGGATGGAGTTCACAACATTTAATTGCTCTTTAGGCCTTTATGGTTGATAGTTAGTTTTGTCAAATTTGATCTAAGGTAAAGATTATTTAGAATATGAGTGTCTCAAATCCTCTTTTGGGGCTTTTAGGATTATTATTCCACATTATTTTGTGAGAGAGGGTGGTATTGTGAGATTGTAAAACTCTCTATACCAGCGTTGTGCTTACAAGCTCTTTAGGGATTCTCATACTCTCTTTTCATTATAGTGAATTTTTTGAGTGGCTTATCATTGTCTATGGTTTTTCCCTTGTACCGAGGTTTTTCATGTAAATTTGATGTCTTTAATTATTATTTTCGCTCTTTTCTTCTCTTTTTTTCTTAATTGAATTTATCTACATGTTTTTGCTATGCACCAAAATCCTAACAAAATTTTTTTGTTATGCACTAAAACTCCTTAAAAAAATTTGACAATGTGGAAAAGATAACATTTTGAACACACCATAACCATTACGAATTTCTTGTAATTCCTTTATGGCTTTCTAATACTCCTTCAATATTTCAAGTAGTAATAATTCACATATTTCAACATATTTTTGACAAATTTGTACTGGTATTTCTTGATAATATATTAATTTACAACCCCTTCTAAACAACACATTTATAGTACTTAGAGCTAGTTCTTTCATTCTTCACCAAAATTCTTTTGATGTTAATTAGAAAAGTTTGCATTTGGTAGCCAGTTACTTACATATTTAGGTTATATTATTTTTCCTAATGGTGTATTGGTGGATCTTGGGAAAATTGTGGCTATTATAGACTAACATTTATAAAAATCAATTAAAGAGCTATAAAGGCCTTAAATTGATTAAGACTAAGAGTGAGTACTAAGTATAACTTTTTAGGTCACAAGGTTACACCCAATGTAGAAATAAAGATTAGTCTAGAAGTTATACCACAGAAAGATTATTTTAAGTACCTTGGATCCATCATACAAAGTAATAGCGGAATAGTTAACGACATAGCTCATTGTATCAAATTAGGGTGGTTTACATGGAGGGACGCATCAGGAGTTTTATGTGATAAGAAGATAGTAGTAAAGCTAAAAGGTAAACTTTATAATTTAGCAATTAGGTCAACTATGCTCTATGAGGTAGAGTGTTAGCCCATCAAACAGGTGCATATTCATAAATTAGTAGTGTTGGAGATAAGGATGCTCTATTGGACGTGCAACTTTACAAGAAAAGACAAAGTCAGGAATATAGTGGTAAGGGACAAGTTGAGAGTGGTTAACATTGATGGTAAGTTAAGGGAGACATGAGCTGGTTTGGATATTTTAAAAGAAGACATCTTGACACCTCAATGTAAAGATGTGAGAAGAGTGTACTTAATGACTGTAGGAAAAGAAAAGGAAAACCTAACAATAATTGAGGAGAGGTGATTAAGTATGATATGACTCTACTAAAGCTTACTAATGACTTGACCCTCAATAAGAAACTTTGGCTAACTAAGATACGGGTAGAGGATCTTATATAGAGAAGTCTTTTTTTTTTCATAAAAGGGTCATTTTTTTTGTAAGCCTTTTAAACTTTTTCCTTCCTTTTTTCTTTGTTTCGTATATCTTGTAATTACCTTGAATAACTTTGTTAGTAGTATTTGCTTTTTAGTTTAGTTTAGTTTTTTTTCTTAATTTTGTGTTTGTTTTATTTATTTACTTGTTTTCTTTCTTGTTTGTTTGTTTATTTAATTTAATATTTATTTCAATTTTAAATTTTTATTTTTATTTTTACTTTTATTTTATTTTAATTTATTTATGCTTTGGTTATTAGTTTTTTTAAATGTTTCAGTTTTTATGGGTCTATCAAAAACAATCTCTCTCGAAGTTAAAAGAAAAATTGTATATTATTGGTCCTTTTTAGACCCTCCAACTCAGTAAGATTTTTGTTGAGACGTTGTTATTGTTGCAGTTATTGTTAATTAAAGAGCTATAAGGATTTCTTGGTTTAGTTGGATATTACTAAAGATTTGTTATCAATTATGCTTTTATTGATGCACCCCTCAAACATACTTTTATTTGGACGTGTTATACTACTGGAGCTTTTATTAAGCTCAAATATACTTTAACCTAAGCTCTGGTCTTGACTCTTCCTAATTTTGTTGAGTCCTTTACTTGAAGTAAGCGTTGTCTTGTCTAAAAAAAATCATCCTATCGCATTTTATAATAAGCAACAATGTCTTAATTATCATCCAAAAAAATCATCAAAGCCTTCGATCTCTACTTAATTACGCACTGAAAACTCAAAAACATCATCAATGGTTGACCAAGACAATGAGCTTCAATTTCGAGATTGTTTATAAACTTGACTATGATAATGTTTATCCAAGTTGTATTTGTTATGCATTGCAATGTGTTTCAAAATCAGTAGTGTAACATCCCACCCTCTACGGGAAGGGTAGAATAGTAATTTGACATAGGATGAGAGTGATTGGGATTAATTAGGACTGTTCATGCATACTGGTATTGGTAAACAGTGAAAGTAATGATGACCTATTAGCTCAATTCTTGTGTGATTAGGATGCTTATGCATGTGGAATTGGTATTAGAAGTGATAGGATTTAAGTTGAAGATGA
>JANIJH010000004.1:53637592-53649053 GCA_024520975.1 Erythroxylum areolatum | reverse complement strand
TAATTATTATATCATAAAATTTTAATAACATGTTATAAATAATCACAAACATTTTTAGTGATAATAATAATAATGACAATGAAAATTAAAATAACAGTAGTAATAATAATAATAAGCAACAAAACCATATTATTATTATACAGGTTGTGCCATTTTTATTGTTAAACAACAATAAAGGAGCCAGCCTGTTGGCTGTTCAAATGGCTCTTGCGGCGTCTGTGGGTAGGTCTCACATCCCACAGACACTCTCAATTTTAGAAGAACTCTTTCAAAATTTCACTGAAAAACGATGACGTTTGTGTCCTAGACAGAGTTAGACAGAATATACTTGGACAGACGATCCGTGCTCGAAAAAGACGTAGTTATTGGCAACCTCATCTTGCAAGTAATTACATATTTCTACTAAATCACAGTCTAAATAACAAAACAACTCATCAACAAACATCTTGACAATACTCTTGCCATGTCAATTTCATTTACAATATAGATTGGGAACGAAAATCCAAAACTTACATTACATCCGCTCATGGCGTACAAACATATTAAGAGTCTTTCTGCTGACCTGAAAACAGATTTTACTGAAAGAAGGAAAAGAGAAACCAAAACCAAATAGTTTCTGCGAGTTCACGTGCATATCAAAAGAAAGGCCTCAGACGAAGAAGAAAAAAGAACTCATCATGTGGCTTATTCACACCCATAGTAACCATGCAGCTTACCCGGCCCAGAAGCTTTCACAGAGAAGACGCCATTCCAGATCTGGGTGAAAGCTCTTACTATAAACCCATGATGGTACGGGGAGTTTAGTTGCAAGAAACAGTTGAGAAGCTCTTGTAAGTCTTCTTTTGAGTATATCTCATTCTCCAATATCATTTGCAACATCGAGTGTCTGAAGTCCAGATAAGGGTCGTCGGAGTCTTTCTCCACTGCAACGCTCTCACCGCCGACACGCCCGAGTCCACGCACCGTTCTTGGCGTGCTGTTCATGGCCGGAGATAATGTGGTTACCGTGTCGTAGTGGGTGGCCGGAGACGGGTTGGTCTTTGATGAGGTTGAAGAAGTGTTGTAGCAGTAGTAGAGATTAGTGTGATTTTGGTACGTGGGAGCAGTAGTTTTAGAGGGTACTTTTGGCTTTGGGTTGAATATTTGTGAGAGTAGTCGTGGTTTCTTGCAACTTCCACAGCCTAAGTCCACTGAGGCTGTGCTAAGGAAGACCTTTTTCTTGTTACTAGACATTGTTTTGATTTCTAGAGAAGTTGGGGTTTTGTTTGGTGGTGCTAAGGTGGCTAAAGGTATGGAGCGAGTTCAGGTAAGTTAGTAGTTTGACTTATTGAAGAGTGCCCTTTATATGTAAGGATATCATGTCCATTCTACCGGTAGCCCTGAGAAATGATCTTCGCCGTTGAATTTGTTTACAAAATCATATTGATCAAGATGTTTGACGTTGACAAATTAGCAATAATAGAGGGTGAAGTTATATAAACATATACCTTATAGAGGGAGTTAACTCCCTTATTTGTTCTTTTACACTTAACCGGATTGGCAGGTGTACTACCACAACATCTATGGAGTAATGTATCCCAAAATCGTGTTCATTGATAATTTGTCAACTTTTAAATTAAGTTTTAATCAGTAAATTTATGAATGTAAGATGAACACTATCACGTTGAAATGCCATTCCCTTATTTATGGGTTTATATCTTTTGTAATGATTAATTTGTTTTCTTAATTATGTTTTATATGTAAATAAATCTAAAATAGGTTAAGTGGTGAAAAAAACTGATGCCTTATTTATCAAAAGGATAAATTAATCAATATCTCCTAAGAGACAAAGAATCAATGCCCGATCCGCATTTTAAGTGAATGTTGTCATTATAACCAATCTGACTTCATTCTATAAAAGAAGAAGAAGAAGAAGAAGCTTGCTTTCGTGTTGGGATGGTGAATCTTCTTTTCTTTTATTTTATTTTCATCCGGGGTGGGTTTTCCTTTTACAACTGAATTTCTTTACTGCGCGTGAATGGCGATAGAATTTCGAGCTAGGAGACACGCTAGTTCCTATCCGTTGATCCACTTAACTAGTGTAGCTGCATTCCGCATCTTCCCACGATATGTTTTTTGATTTGCACTTATTAAAGGCTCTGACTGTCACACATCTGGAAAATGGCGTGTGCATTTTCGAAGTTTTCAACAAGTATCTGATGTCATCATTAGTAGGATTTTGGTTTTGATATTTGAGCTGAAGCAAGCTAACATATGATCGCCACATGTATCTCCTTCCACTGTAGCTTTGTCCTATTGCAGGGCTTATACTTTGTTCGCTGAGTCAAATCTGCTTGGACTGACCTTTGCACGTTCAGAAAATGCTCGAACATTTTTCCGCAGATAAACATACCGAGGAAGATAGCCTGGTCTTTTCTTCTTTTCCCCTTACTATAACATTTAAATTTTTCATCAAACCTCGTATTTATACAAGCAATAAGTTTTTATTAGTGGCATCTGATCTTAACCAACAACGGTTCATGGATGCGGTTCAGAGAGCAACAAAGACTCAGTAGGTTACAAGTTGGCTGACCCATTAGCGAAAGCAAATGAATAGTTACTGTTGCTCATGAAACAGATAAATTCTTAATGTAGCCTTCATACACTGCCCTCACGGATAGAAATCTACCGACATAATCATCCTGTTGTTGCGAAATATAAAGTCACTGCAGAAGCCAAACCAACTGCATAGTGATAAATTAAGAAAACAAACAAAAAAAAAACTAAATGTCATACTTTTAACCATTCCATCTCTCTGTTTAATAAAATGATCCAACATAAAATTAGAAAAGGTTCTGAGACACTGAGAAAACGAGCCTGCATATGAAATAAACGATTGAAATTGCAAGATATAGGCTCAAAGAGAGATGCTAAGCATTATTAGACAAACAATAATATCTTGATTTCCAAATTCAGGGCGTCCTTTCTCTATCTTCTTCTCCAGGGGTCAAATTATCTGTAAAGACCATGTGATACCAATGTTCCTTTTTTTTCACCGCCATACTTCTTACTCTTCCACTCTTTGACAAAGATAAATTGCAGTTTATTTCAGATTCTACAATAAATTTAATGGCTAAAAGTCGCATATTGTTCAGTGTCCTCTAATCAATGACAATCAGCCATAGCAAATTACAACTATACCTGGAGGGTCAATTATCTATTGGCTTGAGCTTTGTAAGTTTCTCCTTATCAAACTTGCTACATGCTGTGCAACCCATACTGAGCCAGCTTCAGTGCAAGAGAAATTATGAGTATGGCCTTCACGCTCAATCGATAGAGAAATGCCAGGTACTTGCTTTGAAATCTGTATAAATAAAAACTTGAGTTCATCACTTAGCAGTCAATAGGCAATAAAACACAAAGCAGAAAGACAATTGCATGATAGCTAATTGCCAAATGAGTTCAACTCTGTGAAGCTGGAAATAGATAGCAGGTTCAATTTTATATTATGAAGCATGAATACAGCTAAGAGTCCAAGACAGCACTCAAAAAAACATGTGATTGCAATCTTTCACCAGCGCAACCTGGATGACACATCTTGTGTTTAGAATTAATTCATAAACCTTAAGATCACTAGAAATCCATGTTCTTTACAGTTATAATGGTAAATTCCAATTTGAGAATGATGGTATTTTACTAGTACTGGATTGAGAACTAAAAAGGGATATGTAATATAGGTCATATATGATTTCACAACCCCATAGGCAGTCAAAGGTGCGAGAGATCCAGCTGATGAAACTTCGACGTGCCTATTTAGCTCATAAAAGATTGCCATGCTAGCATAGTTCTATTGTGATTATAGACAACAGCTACCTGAAAAAGTATCCTTTTGGTACCAGCCAAATATCCATAACGATTTGGAACAGTTGTGGGTTAATGTTTCAGAATTGACACATAACTTACATTTGTGGGTTAATGTTTCAGAATTGACACATAACTATGTGTGTTACCAGGGGTACTCTTTGAATTGACAGGGTAAAAGTGTCCAATCCGCATAGGTGACCAAATCTTTTATTTTTCTTAAGGTTGGTAAAATAACTAAATCTGATCCAAATCTTTAAAAGTGCAGAAGGCAATTCATACAGCAAAGTAAGCATTAGAAGGGTCAAAATGAGAAACTTGCTACGGCATAACAGCTTAAATACATAGCAAATATTCCACATGTTTAGCCATCAACTGGATACGTGGCCTATGACATTGACAAAATTTACTTGCAACGAAGTAACCAACAAAAACAAAATCATTAAGTCCACCACTTACCTCCTCAAACATTTTTAGGGGACCCCAGTGATCATCATGACCAAACAAAAATGTGATTTTATCTTGGTTTTCTCGCATAAATGACCAATCTGGTGTTTCTGAAAGCTAGTATTGAAAATCCATTGTTAGAAGGAACTGCATGTCTGAGTGGATAAAAAGATGGATTCTCATTGATATCAAGTAGAAGATATTAACTTCTTATTTCAATTTTACCAATGTATAACGAAACTTTAAAACATGGAGGCAACACACTGTGAGATGATCTTAAAAGGGTGCAGAAAGTGGTCAATGGATGAACCTACTTATAGCTAAGGGATAGAAATCAGTCTTGCAGAATCTTTATAAGCAAACAAAGATTACCTCTTTGAACTCTGTCATCGCAAGAAACAGCACATTTCGTAAAATATGGTACTGCATGCAAGTGGATTAGAAAGTTTATTATCCGTATCGAATGGCTAATGGTGACACTGTAAAGAAGATCAACAATGCTCAGAAATCATATCAAAAGTCTTCTGCAGGGAATTCTACCAGATTGGTGTAGCCACATACACAAATATACTTGCAATAAGACGTAAAATCTTTTACCTACGATAAGAAACGTCATACCTTCACCAACTGACTACAAGCAGCCTCAATAGCAGTGTCAGACAATGGTCTTGCTATCAAAGTTAGAATAACCTGTCTTAAAACCGATCGAGGTAGCAAACCCAACAATGCTACAGTGTAGCTGATCAACATAGAGAGAATCATGGATCTGAAAACAAATTTCCATGGTAAAACCAATATTCCCTGCTATATAATGATGGCAAAAGACACAGGACCAGGAGTCCTTCAGTGCCATGTGAACCTCAACAAGGAATTGACAACTTTGAGATTTTATTAAGATATTCTGGAGCACAAAAATGTCATCTCGGTGAAGAGTTAATAACAGTGAGAAATTGCAGCTTCATAAGATAAGATCTACCAACCTAAATTTAAAAATTAACCAAAACCCATAGGTATCCATCTAAATAACAAGGACTTTGAGAACATTGGAAAGCATGAGACTGTGACATTTAGAGGTATAGAAGTGTATAAAAAACAAAACAGTAAGAACTAAGTCATGCAAAATAGGGAGGAGTGGAGCTAAATGTCATGTTTTCATAATGATGAAAAAGATATCGAACTTTACGCTGAAATCTTCTCAATAATAGATTGCCACAAGGATTCCGGATTCAGCATTAAAAATGGATATAGTGCTATACAATAATTCACCTACGAGGACACAAATTCATATTAGGAGCATTCCATTCTAAGTCAAAGGTACGTAAGGATTGAAATTGGACCCAGATGTCACTACCTTCTCCTGACATCTTCTTAATATTTCAATAGCCATATAGGCGCCAATAGAATGTCCAACCTTAAATGAGAAAATAACTCTATGTGAAGAAAATTACTAGTAAAAAACAATAACCACTACTGTTATTTGGAAGATGCAGGTTCAACCAGACAAAACTCATTTTTGAAGTTGAAGTTAGAGCTCTACCAAACAAAAATGTCAAATTCTACCATATTAACGAAAAAAGGTAATATGGTAGTTTCCTTACAGACCTTAGCTAAGTGGTGGATACATTATTATATACTAACAATTTGATCAATATGTTCATACAGACTTATCATTTTTTATAACATTGAAGAAAAGGCTTCAACATTAGCTCCCAAGCTTCTAATTGAGAATAGCTACTATAGGAGATTTACATAACATTTACAATGTAAACCAATTAACAAAAGATGGTAGACACACCAGTACTACAGGAACCTCAGAATTAGGTAGTTGATCTTTGATGAAGTTCACCTGCAAAATAACAAAATAAGAAATTCATAAAATCTGTGTTTTACCTAATAAAATCATTCTCAAAACACATTAATAGCAAATGAATAATATCTTCATTGAGCATTAGTCGAAATGCTAAAGATGTTACAGCATTTTTAAGTTGCAATAGTTAACTGTAAAATTAAAAGGAATCTCCAACTCCTAATTTAGGTAGACATATAAACCCAGATGCGCAAAGAAAAGGATAGATGTACCTTGTGGTCAATTTGTTCTTGCAATGAGAACAACTTTCCAGACTCCCAATCCTAAGATAATAAACGCTACAGTCGAAGCTCAAGTAACAATACCAAAAAGAAAAGTAAAAAAAAAAGGAGAAAGATACTCACTTTTTTGGTATGTGATATGTGGGAAATGGCTGTAATGGACGCAATTCCTCCAAGCATCTCGTAGAGAGATTCCAAAAAATCCTTGTAGAATGCAATGACTCCTGTTCACCACCCACAAACTCCCTAATCAGAGATTACTAAATTACCAAAAAAAAAACCATCATCATTGAAAAAAGAAAAGAAACCTGGATTTCCAGGAATAAGCAGAACATGTAGCTTTGGATCATCGGCCCGTATCTCTAACAACTCAGTCGTGTAACTGACAGTCGTATCGTAAGTGCAAATTAAATTGCAGCAACAAGACCCAAAAAGAAAAGATAGGGGGAAGAAGAAGAAGAATAAATGCATAAGTGTGTACCTGGAGACATTACAGAAACGAGAATTAACAGGCCGTTTGACTTGAGAAAGCAATCTCTTTTCACTCATTCTACTGCTCATCCTTATGCAGGTTTCACCACTAGACAGACCCAAACAATAATAATAAAGTGAACAACATCTTTTATTAGATGTTACAAACTGGAATTGGTACCTGTAGGCATGCAAGACGAGGACAAGGCAGGGCACTACCTGAAACGAGAGCAGAGTGGAAGAGCAGCGGGAGATGCAAGTCTAACCATACTTTGTAACTATCTTAATTATGCATTATTCTGTTTGGATGTGGTCAGGGTATGCTTGTAAAGAGACGCCGTTCCATTCCATAACTTCCATCCCAACAACCTAGTTGAATGCGCTTTACATCTTTGCAGTAGTTGCGAAGAGGGTAGGTCAACCAGAGAACTTTGAAGAGATTCAACTAACAAATGCAATGTCACTGTTTAATCATAATAGGTTAGGGTATGTTTCGGAAAAAAATCCATAATAGATTAGGATAGATAGAACCACCCAAGCCAAGGAGTTTATCCCATTTGAAGTATATATTTTTTATATTAAGAAGCCCACATTAGTCATGTCCGGACTCCTAAAAAATAACCTAAAATTAGATTTAAAATTCTAAATCTCCAAACTCTCTTTTGTGACGCGACTTTTGTCTCAGACTCTCAACCAATTTTCTTGCACAACTCCGTCCGTCTGGCACCACTCTTCTTTCATTCTCTCGTTTGGCGTGACTTTTCTTTCCTCTATCTTGCTGTCTTCTCTAACGTCGTTTACGTCTCCCTATCGCTCTCTTCTACGTGTCACATCTCTTTCTCCTTTTGCAGGTGGAGAAAGAAGGGTCTTTTAGGTTTCTGGTTTCACCAAAACAATTATGGGTTTTGCGTAGATCATGTCTATATTCACCGAACAATTTTAGGTTTATTATAAGAACTCTTATTCTAGAATTCCAGAAGGGTCTTTTAGGTTTTTGGGTTTCACCTGAATAATTTTGGGTTTTGCGTATATTCAGGTTCTTGCCTATATTCACCGAACAATTTTGGGTTTATTATAAGAACTCTTATTCTAGAATTTCAAAATTAATCAAGTATAAGATTTCATCTAATTTTCGATTCCAAAATTCGATCAATAACAATCAAACGTTCAATCAAATTACATAATTAAAAATTGCTCTGATATTAGGAGATTGTTGATTTATACCCTACAGTTAATCGTTTTGATTGTAGTTTAATGATAAATTATTTAAAAGTATTCTTTATCTTGTACATGTTTACATATATATGATAAAGTCTATGTAATAATTGTACATTATAAATGAAATTATACTGAGATTATAATTATGAGATTCATATTGTATTTATGTATTATTCTTAAATATTCCTAATCATTGTTCTATTAAGATTGGATAATCATAAAACGTAAAAAGACTAGCATACGTTTTGTTTTTCCTTATGAAAGAAATAGTTGATCTCATAGGCTAAAGTATAGAGATGTCTAAACAAACATGCGGGTGTTTGTTAAAGAACAAGTTTACTGAACAGACCCAATATGAGAAATCCATCTGAAATATTACTTATATGTTTATGGAACTCTCGTTGTGATAATTGTATAAATGATCATTTAACTTGAGGTCAAAGTTCTTATATGGGGGATTATTATGTTTTGATAATACTTATGATCTATTTAATTATAGGACATTTAATCGGTAGTTATTGGACGTAGCATGAACTATATGGAGATAATTGAGTGATCAAGATAGGATTCATCACCCTAAAATAATTAGGGAGAATGTTTCGTTGTTCTCGATTAGTATTGATTCAAGAAATCCTTGGCCGAGGTGAAATAATGCTTTGTAAATAGTTTTAAAATGTCATTAATTGAATCGATGATTAATGGTAGAGAACTAATATGATTAGACTCAAAATAGAGTAGACATTAATTTTATACTCTATGTCTAATCGGAACATTGTCTGATGAAAGGATTGAATTATACGGAAAAATTATGCACGGAAAGGTTAGTCAAAACTACTTTGATATTCCTAAATGATTAGGTGGTCATGATACGTTGCTAGACGTCAATCTTGATATATGATTATAAATTGTTTAATTGGAGAATTAAAGATAAATTAAAAAAAGTTTTAATTTATCTAATTTTAATTATGAATTAAAATTAGATATTATAATCATTACCAACATATTTGAGAACCTAATGGGTCTCACATATAAAATGGGATTAAGAGAGCAAAATTAATTTAATCAAGTTAGACTTGATTGCAAAACTTGAGAAACTTTATGATTAAATATGAGATATTTAATAAATAAGGATCGATATGAGATATTGAATCTTATATGAGCATAATTCGTATTTAATTAGAATTATTTGTAATTCTAATTAAAGTTTAATTGAAATTAGAATTTAATTTCAATTAAATTACTAAAGCGTCTAAAGCTTATTATAAATAAGCTTAAGCTCTATGGAGCTAACACTTCTTGCTTAACCATCTCTATAAGAATTATAGAGTTCTCTCAATCTATTATGTAGATACCGTTAGAGGCCGAAAACTTGTATGGCTACGGTGGTTGAGATGGATCGATTTCGAAAACGATTCGAAGGATACAACAAGATAAAGATCAAGCTTCAGAATAAGGTATGAATTAAAAAATCTGCTTTATTATGATTTGTGTTAATCATTTTATAGAATTAAATAGATATTGGTTTTTGGGAAATCAAAAGTCGTGGAAAAGTTTCGTGATTATTCCGCTATGGTCGGGATCGAATCCTGACCTGATTTTCTAATAATGGTATCAGAGTCGATTTTTGACTCGTTGTGCCAGCGAGGACGCTGGGTCCTAAGGGGGTGGATTGTGAGATCCCACATCGGTTGGAGAGGAGAACGAAATACGCCTTATAAGGTAATGGATACCTCTCCTCCATAGACACATTTTCCCGAGTGTGGGAAGAGCAAAACTGTGAAGATCTTGGCTCGAAGGGCAACCCAAAGTAGACAATATCTATGAACGGTTGGTCTAGGCTGTTACAAATGGTATCAAAGCCAGTTCCCAACCTGTCGTGCCAACAAGGACGATGGGCCTTAAGGGGGATGGATTGTGATATCTTACATTGGTTAGAGAGGAGAACGAAGTACACCTTATAAGGGTATAGATACCTCTCTCTATAGACAAATTTTTTCAAGGGTAGGAAGAGCAAAACCGTAAAGGTTTTAGCTCAAAGGGCAACTCAAAGGGAACAATATCTGTGGGTGAGTAGTCTGGGCAATTATAAATGGTATCAGAATTGGTTCCTGACTCGTTGTGCCAGCGAGGACTCTAGGTCCTAATAGAAGTGGATTATGAGATCCTACTTCGGTTAGAGAGAAGAATGAAATACGTCTTATAAGAATATGGATACTACTCCCCCATAGATGCGTATTCCCAAGTGTGAAAAGAGCAAAATCGTGAGAGTTTTGACTTGAAGAGCAACTTAAAGTGGACAATATCTGTGAGCGAGTAGTCTAGGCTGTTACAAAAACCAAATCTGCATTTTTTATTTTATTGGTTATAACTTATAATTTTAGTATTGAAATTGTTTAAGTGTTAAACAATAAATTAAACAATGAAATAAGAAAAACCCAGATCTGGAAAACAAGAAGGCAAAACCCAGATCTGAGATTTGTTTGTTGTTGTTAAGCAGCGAAAGGAAAGTGTTCTAGGTTCTAGGTTTTGTGCTTGTGTGTGTTTTGAAATTTTGTGCTTGCGTTGAACGTTGCTTGTTCAACCATGAATAAGCATACTGAAGGCGTCCTGTTTCTGGTGGAATAAGGTTGGCTTGGATAGCTAGGATCGATGTGGCTCTCTGTTGGCTTGCCCTCATAAGATGAGAGTTGACCCATGCGATCCATGCGAAAGCTTGGGTTGTCTGGGTCCTGGAGTCACGGTGGAGTCTTCACCAGCGACATTAGACCGCTAGTGTTGGTTGCTAAGTTGATGGGCGATTAATGTCCATCAAACGCAGTAGATGGTAATGGAGCTTCCAGAAAGAGAAAGGAGACACCTTGGAAGAACATGGTAGGCGACAAACGTTGGCCATGAGGGAAGCAATTGTGGGAAGCAGTTAGTGAGTTAGAAGAGACGTGAATAGTGGAGATGACCACAACCTTTTTTTTTTGAAATCATTGACGAGAAAGGCATAAACAAAACTAACCCAAGCCAACAGGCTTACCCCGTACACCCGGATCCTACTAGCCTTTCACCATCAAAATCTGAACAAGCAGAAATATCTAAAACTAAAATGGAATCTAAACATGAAGGGCTAACACTCCAATATTGAAGGTTTGCATGTAATAAGGTTACCCGGGCAAGTGAGTGAGCCGCCTTATTGCCAATCCTACGCGTCCAATGGAAGGACATGTGAAGGAAATGTCGCTTGAGTGAGAGACAGTCAAGGGCCAAAATTCCAATCTCAAAACTGTTTGAAGACGGAGCTAAAATAGCTTGAACAGCCGTCAAACAATCAGACTCCACAATGACACGATCAATTTGATTTTCTTTTAACCAAGATAGAGCTTCCCTTATTGACATAAGCTCCGCAAGG
>JANIJH010000004.1:53586066-53596803 GCA_024520975.1 Erythroxylum areolatum | reverse complement strand
GTGTGTATTTATTAGTTTACGTTCCATCTTAAACCTTCGGAATCGAAGATTTCTTATTTTCACTGTTTAGAATAGAATAAAATGTAACATGAAATCCTTCACTTCCGTCTCATTTCATTCCATTCTATTATGAAACCTTCAAACAAACAATAGAAGTGTGTTACTTTTCATTCCCTTCCATCCTTAACCCCTCAACCAAATAGGGCCTTAAGGTGCCACATAAATAAGAAGTTATTATTTGATAATAATAATTAATTAATAATTTAAATTACATTACATATTTAATGGTAGATTATGATAGGAATACAAGATAGTAGCTCGTTATGGATTCTTAATATTAACCTTTATTAAGTATAATTAATTAGCACACATTTCAACTCGAAGAAAAAAAGTGAAAAAAAAAAATATTAGTATGCGCTTCTAATTCTAAAAAGAATGTTATCTTAAAGCATAGGAAGCTTCCCATGCCGCTTGTTGCATTTCTTTTTCCTGTGATATCTTCTAAAGTCATTAGTTTATTTCCCTGCGAAGAAAGTTTCAATTTGACATGCATCGGTTATTCCAGAACCATTTCTATAGGTACCATAACGGGAGTTTGACACTTGCACGATCAAACTTCCCCCAGCTTTGATTTTCTTGAATAATGAACGATCTATGGACAGCAAAAATCTACCATTCTTTCTTTGCGTAAAAGGATCCAATTCAAGTGGCCCCTCGAAACGTAAATCAACTGGATTCCTAAAACTGTTTGAGATGGTTAAAAAGTTGTCACTGAAGCCCCTTTCAAGCACCATAGCTTAAGCTCTACGAATGACGATTGAGGCGGCACTTGATTCTCCATCCATCCATAGGCGGTGGTGCTTATCGATAAACATCAAAGCAAGGCTAGTAATTCAACCGTAGTGATTAAAGAACAAGAAGAAGATCATCGACCCTTTTAAGAAGAAGGCATGTGCAAGACGACGCGTGCACTATAGAAGAAGCTTCTGGAGCTTGCAATGCAAGCTACATGGAAGAAGCTTCTTGTGCAGGCAATCGCGGACTATTTAAGGAGGAAGTTTTTAGTGATGTCATAAGGGCCAGATTTTAAGTTTTAAATTTTACAGAATAATCAATATTTTGTTTAACTTCAATTAAGTCCTTGAAGTCAAAAAGGTCAATAAAATTACAAACTAATAAAATTGAACTCATATAGTACAAAAGAACATTAAAGAAATTTTCAAATTTATTTTGAAACTAAAGTTAGTTATTCAACATAAAAATTTTATATTATTAATTAGGATGGCATTTTGGTACAAGTTGGCCGAAAATAAAACAAGATTTAATGTGTTCAATAACTGAAGAATTGAATCTGAATCTACTTGAACCAATTTAAACTAATTAACTAAAATGACATTGAATTAAATGAAAAAAATTAGGCTTAACATAAGTTATTGCCAACTTTATCATTAATAAAGTTAGTGAATATTATTTTACTTTAGAGTAATCATTACATCTTTAGTATTATAATCAATATATAAATATTAATGAACTTTCTAATAACACCTTATAATAATTGTAATTAAATTAATTAAATCAATATCCTTATCAATAAGGGATAATTTATTTTAATAGTTTAATAGCAAGAAGATAGTAAATTAGATTATTAGGCCCACAGCTATAGGATTTGTTTTCTTTTGTATAAATTTAAAGCATGATTGCGATTTTAGCCTATAGAAAGGCTTGAATTTATTACAAAATTAAGTTTTATTCTTCAACACTTTGATATATGTGTTTGATTTATTCCCACTGCTTTGCTTCTTAATGGTTGTTATATTTCAATATTATTTGGTGATAATTTTTCTTAACTGAAAATAAAGATGACAATAGGTCGGCTCATGTTATTTCTGACCCAATCAAGCCCCTAAGACGGCACGACTAAAGCCCGAAGCTTGGGTGGTCCAACCTAGACCAACCAGAATTATTATTTTAAAAAAAAAAATCAAAACGATGTCTTTTATGACAAAATGATATTGTTTTATCGTTAGACCCGAACTCGAGCTTGACTTAAGGCCTGATTGCAACCAGAAAATTAGACCCGAGACTCTACCCACGGTCCAGCCAACGAGGGCCAGACCGAGCTAGGCTAACACTTTCATCCCTAACTGCAAAAAAAAATGTCTATTTGGTATTAGAGTGTATAGACCTCAATTTGACGTTCTGTATGGAAACACCACAGATTTTCCTATAGAATCAAGCGCACCTAATGAGAAATTATTATATGAAAGGTGGAAATAATATAATTGTTTAAGTTTAATTTATGCTTATTAAATCTTACATGAGTAAATCGGTTAGGTGCGACGGTTTTTGTAGAGTCTATCTGGATCACACTTAAGAAGGCAATATGTACGATAAGTTAGCATTAAGGGAAAGTTCGTGAAGAATCTTCTCAATTGTGATATAAGAAATTAGGTTATATCTCCGTTGATGGGATAAGAAGACTTGTTAATAATAGTATCCTAACCAACCTTGATTTCAATTGTTGCTTATGTTGTAAGCAAATAAACAAGACCACTGACCAATGTGGGAGTGCAATTAATACATTTGATCATTCATCAAAAAAATTAAACTGAAACTCAAAAGATTGAATAATCTGATATTTGTTCAATGCAACTTGAAGATTCGAGAAATGTTTGATATTTTTATTATTAAGTTGAATATAATCTGTCATAATTTTTAATAATTAAATTTATTTATTACTAGGACTCTTAATATAATAAGTAATCTTGATTATATCAATCTCTTAGTGGATTATGTTTTGAAAAACTAATGTTTTAGATAAGATTAACTTTGAAAATAATCTTAGATGAGAAAATATTAGCATATTATTTGGTGCCTTAAGCTTAAATTAAAGTATTGATAAAACTTCCCTTGATGATGAGGACTTTGTAATAAATACAAATTAATGTCATCAATTTCACCTGTATTTAAGGTATATATATTAAATTCCATGTATGTAATATAAATATAAAACTTATAATTGTAAATTTTTGTTGCTTCAGGTTTCACTTTTAGTTTATTGCATTCTTTGATGCAAATTTTTGTTGTTATAGACTTATATTGCTCTAAATATCATATGATGTTCTCTTATAAGCAATTGCAAAATTATTATTCATAATTTTATAATTATAATAGAATTAAATGATATTTTTGTTATATTAAGTGTAATTATTGTTAGATATTAGACATGAATGATATTATCTATACAAAAAATGTAAAGATAGACAATAGTCAAAATAAAATTAAAAATTATATAACCTAGGTAGAGACTATTTTATAAATTTATAAAAATCAAGAAATTATTTTACAACTTTAAAAATGATCTAAAATAGCATGAAATAGTATCTAATATGGGTCAATACTAAAATGGTACCATATTAAAATCAAAATTAATACTAATACTGTATATATCAGAATCATAGTAATTTCACGGAAACTTCCTTAAAATATTTGTCAAACATGTTTCGGGCCCCGCAGAGAAAGAAACACGAACTTTCCGTTGATTTATAGATGACGCCGTCAGCAATCTTTTGGTCCGAGTGAGAATCTCCTATATATTAACATTGACAGACAGTCATTAACTAACTACTACTAACTGAATGGGTACATGATAGGGGGGAAATGGAGTTAAATTACCCTAAAATTGTCATGAATAAACTTTAGTTTCTAGCATTTGACCTACAGAAGTGTAGATATGTATGTTTGGTTTTGTTTCCGAAGCAAAAAGATACAAGTCAACGATGGATCATCCCCTTCTCAGAAGGAGTTGAAATTTGAAGTATTGACTAGGATTAGTAATCGTCCAACGTTCAATGTTTTTGATATTATTGCAATTGGTTGAACGGGTAATCGGCCTTCTATGTCTGCATGTTGTTATGAGAAACCCAGTTTGCAATTGGCGTGAAGTGATGGATTACACATCCAATATGATAACATTAATTAATGGCTTCGTTACGTATTAATGTTACCAATTATTGGCACGAACTTGACCAAACCTAGTTAATTAATGCATGGAAATGCTGACCATTTCAAGTTTCAGACAAGTTGAAGAGAATCGATTGCCGTCGGGTCATAAGGTCCCACACGGAAAAGGGCAATGAGGTTAAGGTGACTGACTACAAGTCAGATGTTTTCGTTAGGAAAGGGTCATCTCATCTACTGAATATATAGTATTTTATGTACTGCCATAAATCTTTCAACAATTGGTAATGCGCATTATTTTGTAAATTTTTCTATGTTTATCAAAGCTCTAATAACTTAATAAGCGTCTTTAATTTGATTCTATTTCCTTTTGATTGTGAATCCTTCTCGCTTATGCCTTTAATTAAACTAGTATTCCATTCGGCCCACCAGATGGCTTATATTATATGGTCAGACAATGCAGGGAAAGTTAAGAGAAGAGACGTTCCAGAAGGAAGTGAACATTTATGAGAGAAAACGCGTGGTTGAGAGAGAGGAAATCTAAGGTTTTCTTCCAATGTGAAAATAGTTTTGTCTGCATATATATGGTTTTTCTAGAAAGAAACCACAATAATAAGGACAATTTTGGTCGTAGCCACGTTCTAAATACAAGTGTCAAGTCCTCCACCGCAACGTTTTAGGAGCAAAATGACAGCTTCCGCTTGTTTCAATTTTCCCTAATATTTGCAAAAGAGAACATATGAATAACTATAATATATCCATATTATGATGGTAATAATAAATGGGTAACAAGTTATCAAGCGGTCAAAGTATTACAGATGAACCCATTATTAGTAAGTTTCCGCCTTGTTACGTGAGCATTGTTAAAAGACAGTGTGAGATGGTCCCGACATTTTGGCGTGATTCGGTATAAACCAAAGGAAAAATTCAAACCTATGTAGCTTATTTCAGTATCATAATGTAAATTTCTCTATTCAACTCTTAAGGTGTGACGGGGTTATATGAAAATGCACTGAGGTCATGTGTTGAATAGCAAATGTTGATTATGAAAAACCTGTTACGTTACGTCGTAAGGGTATTTGGTCTAAGATGAGGACACTATTTAATTCAGAGGATGATCGATATATTGAATATTAAATTGAATTGAAGTATACCATGATGGTTGGTATGGTATACACGTTTTGTCAGTAAATTGACTGCTCTAAATTTCATATTTATTGAAGAGTTTAAGATAAGCCTAAAATAGAACAATTTCACAGGATTATTTATATAGTAGAGGCATTTTTAAGAATTTTCTATCTATTTGTAGCATGGATCTGCTTTAAGAATATAACATAGACATGTTGATTTACTTTTATATTCTTTTATAACTATAAAGTGAGTGAGATGGTTAAAAAGTTGGATAGAGTTATGCTTCTATTAACTTTCCCAAAAGTTGAATTTAACTTTGGTTTTGTGTCGCATTGGAAAATTGAGGGCTGGTTAATTAGCGAAGAAAAGTATAAACTTCAATTCATAAATGCTTACGTCGGCACATATCTATTAACTTACCTAGATAAATGAGCCTGAGCCTTCTTATGAGAGTTTGATGTTGTGATCAATGACATGCAAAAGTATTAATTACTGATACTGAGACCCCAAAAACCAGCAGTAAATAAGAGGTAATCAAATTAACAAACACGAAATATGGGAAACTAACCACCTCCAGCATTTGCGCGACAAAGTATGACAAAAGTACCCTTGAATCTTTAACTGTCAAAACTCAAAACTAAAACTCAAAGCATACACACACTTGCGTGTATAAAATACTAAAGGAGAG
Source organism: Erythroxylum areolatum (assembly GCA_024520975.1). Classification (NCBI taxonomy): domain Eukaryota; kingdom Viridiplantae; phylum Streptophyta; class Magnoliopsida; order Malpighiales; family Erythroxylaceae; genus Erythroxylum; species Erythroxylum areolatum. The sequence goes on along the minus strand of JANIJH010000004.1, from coordinate 53,591,024 downwards.
GAGGCGTCCATGCCAAGAAATGTCTCTCTATAATCTTATATATATATAAGACGCCATCACTGAATTCAAAACCTTTCTCTTCGCTCTCAAGTTTCTGCGGATATTGTTTATTATCTCCTCCGCGGACTCGTCGTTGAGATTTTAATTAAACCCCTTTTGTTTTCTAAAGAATCTCCTTCTCCCAGTTCTTATTCTCTCTGTTTCTTGATTCATTCTGTTGCTCCTGTTTCATATTATTCTTCACACCCAAGTTTTTTGTTAAAGGGTCGATTGTCATCGTCGTCGGCTTCAATACTTCTGTTATTACAACAGGTCCGTGTCCTTTTAGACACAGTCAAGGATGTTAGGAGATCTCATTACCAGAAGCCTTGTGTATGCCTTTTTATCTCCCTGTTTTCATTTCTGATCTTTTTCTTATTTCCCTTTTGGTTATGCAGAAGGTTTTTGTTACGTTGTTCATATAAATTTGCAGGTTGTTTTTGGGGTACGCATATCCAGCGTTTGAATGTTTCAAATCTGTGGAGAAGAACAGGGTTGACATTGCCGAACTCAGATTCTGGTGCCAATATTGGTAACTTCTCTTTTTTGATTTGACCTTGGCACATTATATTCACAAAACTGGTTCTGTTCAACCACTCTTTAACGCTTTGGTTGCGAATGGACCATTCGCTGTGCCAATTGTTTTGGTTCTCTTTAGGAAAAACGCCTAATTGAACATTTATTGTAAAGGGAAAACTAAAATTATTCTTCTAACCTTTTGCAATAGAATTGGCCAAATATCACGTTTATTTAGGATTGCAAACTCAGGCCTGTGATCATCGTGAAATTCATTTGATCAATCAGCGTCCTATTCAATGCCAAAATAGTCACCTTCACCGGTCGCTTCTTTTTCTGGTTTTGATTTTTAGGGTCATCATTGGACTTCTCACCGTTTGTGAGAGCGTTGGAGATGTATTCATGTCATGGTGAGTCCAAGAAGTGATTTTTTTAAAAGTATGCACATACCCCATCGATTTTCTTGCATAATGTTGTTTTATATCGGCGCAGGATGCCAATGTATGGTGAGACGAAGCTGGCATTTATTATCTACTTGTGGCATCCAAAAACTAAGGTACAAAGCAGGCTAAGTTGTTTTTAAGGTACAAAGCAGGCGGTTGATTTAGATGTTTTAAACTTTTGTGGACGATGCAGGGAACTTTATATATCTATGAAGCCTTGTTAAGGCCTCTTGTGGCCAAGCATGAAACAGACATAGACAGAAAGTTTCTGGAGTACAGAGCTAGAGCCTGGGACTTTGCTCTTTATTACTGGCAAAACTGCACCGAATTGGGGCAGACCACTTTCTTTCAGGCTCTTGAGTACTTGGCAGCTCAATCTAGCAAGTTGAAGACCAGTGGTTCTGAGGTATGTTCAGGATCTCTTCCTATTGTTAGTGATACAGAAACAAGACAAACTCAGCCTAATATTGACAATGATCATTTGATGGGATTATTGTCAAGTTAATTTCTACCTAATCTACAAATCCACATTTTCTCTCTTCCAAATCCAGACAAAACCCAACTCTGCAACTGTTTTTGGCTAAACACAAGAGTTGAATCTTCAGCTAGTAAGCTAATACGATACGCCTGATCCCAACAGTAACTTCCATGTTGAAACATGCAAGTAGAAGCATATGCATTACATTACATGTATTGTATACAAAACTAACATGGTTTATCCTATGTAAAGTCAGAAAACACCACTAACCTTGATCCAATTAGAACTAAAAAATTTTCAATTTTGAGCAATGCTTGCAGAAACTAAACGGCCGAGAATCACCGGACACGAGCTCGGCGGGAAAGCAAGGAAAACGGCCACCACGACCTCCAATGTGGTCAGGACCCACCATCAACCGGTCCTTGTCGTCGGAGTCGCCGAAATTCAACCCAGTCCAAGTCCAACTCGACAACCAAACAGAAGTTATACAAACGTTTGACCCAGAAAACATCCCAGAAACTGATGTCAACGAAAAACGCCACCATTTTCCGATGAGACTTCGCCGCTCTAAACCAATCCACGACTGAAAAGCCAAGTCCCTCAAAAATCACATTATCATTGTACAAAAAAAAACTTTAGATAGAGTCTGTAATTCTTTTTCCTAATTGAATTCATTTATTTTGACATTTCATTTTCTCTGCTTTGCACATTATTGCTTTATGAAGCACGCAATAGGTACAAATAAGCAAAATGACAAAATGTGCTATCTGTTCAAGTGGACCCAAAAGACCGAGAGGACCCGATTGATAGCTCCGGCGATCCTTGGTAAGAAATGTCGGCTAATGAACCCAAAACAAGCACTGAAGGGATTGCGAGCAGAGAATTGGAGCCAAACTCGGTGAAGAAAGTGAGTTCCGGACGAGCTCGGAGACGATGACATGGGCTGCAAGTAAGCCCACGCCGCTTGCTTCACCAGGCGGTTGCGAATTGATATCTCGCAGGCGGAGCCACTGACTGCGGTGGGAGAGTTGACGGAGGAGAAAACGAGGACGTCCTTGAGGGAGGTGTATGTTAAGGATGATTTGGCGGATACCAGCTCGAGGTCTAACCCGGTAGGAGGGGAAGATGCGACGCCGTTAGTGTACGGAAGATCGAGGCTTGAAGTACGGATCGGTTTGGAAGGCAGAGTGAGCTTCACCGGTATCATTACGGATGTTGCGATAGAGTTACTCCGACGGATAGGTGGCGTCGATGGCGGGTCTGATTCCTCCATGACCATTGTATGCCAAAGTCGGGGGACAGAGGAAAGAGAAGGAATTTATAATAGGAGGCGCGTGAGTTTAACGTGCAGAACAATAGGTGGTTGTAAAGTTTTTGTGTGAACGGTGGCTGGCTTCAATTATTGGCTCGTATTGTCGTCGTCTTTATCTCTCCCGATGGAGGCCTTTTCGTTTTCGGTGTGTGTTTTTTCCTTACTGGGAGACATTTTTCTTATGATTTACGTATTTAGATTGCATTGCCAAAATGGAAAATGCTGCTTTGTTTTGTTTGCCCTCGAACTCTCTAGAACTTAACTTGATAAAATTTGTGGAGCTTGTTGTTTCTCGTGCTTGTCTTGTCGTTTTGTACTTTCGGCGGTCCTATGTTTTTTCATGTGTGTGATATAACACTGATGTAATTAACCCATAATCCATAGACGTTGTCGTATTGTAGTTAAATGGTGATCTTTGAGAGCAAGTAGCAGGCAAGTTTATTATCTTAGAGGTGTATGTTTAGTGATAGCATAAACATAAACACCACTTGCTATTTTGCCCCTGGCTAAGATTAAATCGCCTGTGCACATCCCTCTATTTGGTTGGCAATTCCTCGCACATGAAGGTGACTTTTTATGGCTTCGTTGATCGATGAAGCCACCGCAAATCCGCATGATTGGAGGTGGAATTCTCACCTATACCGCCAATAATGGAGAATGCCTTTTATTTTATTAAATTATATTGATGATAACTTGGGAGTTTGTTAGACGAGTCTTTGTAAGAACAATCTTCATGATTGGCCTTTCTTAATGATCTGAAAAGAGGAGAATTCCTATTTTGTCAAGTTACATAAATCTTAAGGCCACTAAAGTTAATAATTAACACAATTAATAGTGAATTCAATTTCCCATATTATATAACCTCACAAAGTTTGTGAGCAACAATGCTGAAAGGAGGCCCAGCCAAGGATTTAGTGAAAGCATGATTCGGATTAGGTGAGCAAAGAAAGGAAGAAAAGAAATTTATATCATTTAAAAAAGTTTACGAAAAAGGAAATGCGGTGGAGTTCTCTAAGTTTACGTATTTCCTCCACAGGCTAACAGTGGAACTTAATTATGACTCCTATTACATCATATGCTCGTTTTTGCCCTCGATATTTAAGTTGTATAAAAGTATTTGCACAATTGTAAATGATTGCATTTGCCATTTATTAATCTTTGTTTTTCTGGATACAAGAGTTTACATTAAGTCACAATCATTAGTTTACGTGGGGGCTTTATGTTTCTGTTATTCGTGCTTGGATGTTAGGCCATACTTCAATTATTACTCTTAGCCATCAAACTTAATAAGCCTCCGCTTTCCATTTTTACCATATATAGGTAGACCTTTAATATAATTTTTAAAATTATGTTACTCTAATGAATTTAATACCTAGGTAGTTGCTTTCCAAACTAGCTTTAAAATATTGCTATCGAATGGTAAGAAAATAAGCATTTTTCTCCGAAAAAAGCATTATACAATAAAATCTAAAACTCCTGGGGAAAAATCCCGTTAAATCTAGGGATGATATTTGGGCTCAAACCTAACCTGCCTTGCCCCTTCCTAGTTTGAGATCAACAAGTCAAGCCTAAAGTTAATTAGACCTTAGGCCCAAAAATTAAAATTTTGTCTGAGGCCGAACCTGATTTAAGGTTGGACATGAAGTAAAATTAAAACGGCGTCGTTTTCCTGTTGAAGTAAAACGATGTTGTTTAATGCTAAATTGTTTTGTTTTACACGAAGTATAAAACGACTTCATTTTAGTCTAGGTTAGCCTTTCCCTTTTCTTCCTCTACCTTCTTCTCTCTCTCTCTCTCTCTGTGACCAGACCAGTCTACTTTTGCCCTTTCGCCCTCCAATTGCCCCTTCACACTCCCTCCAGTCCCTCTTTTATCACATTATCTTACTGCCCTGCTTCCCTGCCATTGTCTTTTTCTGCTTTTTTACCACCCACTCACCAAGGTAAAGTTCCTTCGTCGTATTCTGGTTTTGAATCTTTTGATTGAAGATTAGATTTGTGAAATACTGAAATTTCTAAGATTGTTCCATCTTGGTGGTATTTTTGCAGACTTCCACAATCACATACACAGGCGTATATGTGGCCGCGTGTAGTGCCCTCTTACCATAGAGTACCCACCGGAACGCCCGTAGGTCATTCCGGTACATATCCTACGATAAGAGACCACTACT
>JANIJH010000004.1:53492840-53507402 GCA_024520975.1 Erythroxylum areolatum | reverse complement strand
GTTTTTCAACTCTATTTCAATCAACACCTTCACTTTTGAATATTTCTTATTTTTACTCAAAAATCGGGGTCCAACAGATATTCCATGGATTCATTTCTATATCTTGACGGTTGTAAGTAACAAAATACTAGTCTTTATGATAAAATTAAGCCTAGCATACTAATCTTTTATTACTTGAGAATACTTCTCGAGTTTTAAAACTAGTTTAAGAGAAATTAGGTCTAGCAAGGTTGTTAACATTCAATATATTTCTCAATGATAAAATTTTACTCATATTATCTACCAACCAAAAACATAAAAGAGTAAGTATTAATTAATTCCATAAAACCAAATAAAATAAAAACCTCAATTATATATTTGATTTTTCCAACTAATTCAAACAAATTGATAGCATTATTTATTAATTATAGAATTCATCAAATAATTTCCTAGTAAGCTAAGTTCCCATTTAATTTAATTGATATTAAGTTTCGTAACAAACTTACTAAATTAAATTAGATAGATTGCAAACTTATCAATAACATATTATGTGACTCTTGAATTAATTATGTAAAACTCCTTGCTAAAACATATGGCATAAGTTATTCCTATTCATGCTTATAATTTTATATCATTATGGGATTGCTCGTTCAATTTATACAAATTTAGTTAACTATAACCCATCACTATAAGATAAAACATTTTTAAGTTACCAAGGTGTAATTTTACCTTTATTTTATTATTTTATTATTTTTATAAAATTTCATTAATAAAATTTTATAATTATTTTTTTTTTGTTTTAAAACCTTTGTTGAACTTTGTCTCAATTAATTTATGTTTTTATTAGATTTTTTGACATAAAATAATTCCTTATTTATCATTTAAATTTTAGATTAGTTTGAAAGAATAATCAAGTTTTGGATTCAGATTTAGTGATTAAAGAATATTTGGGTTTAGTTACATCTCAAATTCAAATTTAACTGAATTATCTCATTTATCCAAAAGATAACAATATAGAAAAGGTTACATAACTTAGTTCTCTATTTAATTTAGAGAATACACGTCTAACAACTCCTATTTTATAGGAACCATCTTAACAAATTCAAACAGTTAGAACGATTCCGCAAAATTTGGAATGGATTGTCTGTATCATTTTTGTACAAATGAACTTGTATTCATCTGTTTCAATAATTGGCTTCAAGACATAGTCAAAAGCTTAACCAAACGGTTGGATATTTGAAGATATTGTCAAAGATGATGAGGAAGATGTTTTAACAGATTCAATGTTGAGTTTGTGATAAAATTAAAGGAATAGCTAGTTAAAAAGAACTCTTATTTAAAGAAGAGAGGTTGCATTTACTCACTACCAGATTTTAGAAATATATCAGTAGCAGTTATACCCACTCTTGAAAGTCATATATTTATCTACCCTTTGTGCTTTAGAAAGTGAAAATACTCTATTAAGAGAGATTATTCATTGTAACTCATATTGAGCATATCCTACTTTCAATAGTTAAGCGCTTGTAGAGATTGATCAAATACTACTAGTATCGATAGTTGAAGAACCTTGCAAAAGATGTACTTATAAGCTTGGAGAGGCTTGTCAAATCACTACTTGGAGATTTTAGTGAAATACTCAAGTTGGATAATTGAGAACTGGACATAGGCTTGGTTATAAACCGAACCAATATAAATTGGCTGTGTCATTCTTTCTCTTTCCTTAGCTTTTAAATTTCTGCATTATAGCTACCGTTGTTTTCAAATTGTAAGAGGTTCCTTTGATTTTAAATTTTAACAATAGTCTGTCTTTTGTACAGTTTGGTAGTAACTTGCAAAAATTTTCAAGTCACTCATAATTCACCCCCCTTTTGGATGTGTTTGCCTTATCATTTCGTATGCGAAGTTTCACATTTATTGTATTTTATAGCACATTATAGATCATGGCAAACAACTTGAGAAGTCTTGAAGGATAATCTGTCACAAAGCCTCCTTATTTTAACGAAAACAACTATTCCTATTGGAAGAAGAGGATGATAATCTATCTTTAATGTGTAGATATTAAAGTCTGACAAGCTATTAAAGTAGGAGATACACTTCTTGCTACTGACAATGTAGAGATGTGGACTAACGTTGATAGAAGAAATACGCATCTAAATGCTAAGGCAAGACATAATCTGATTTGTGCACTCTTTCCAAAAGAATATGAAAAGATATCATATTTTTCTACAACAAAGGAAATGTGGGATAAACTTCAAATTACCTTTGAAGGAACAAATACGATAAATAAACATAGGATAAGTCTTTTAGTGCATCAATATGAAACTATTAGCATGAAACAAGGAGAGACCATAGACGAATTTTTTGTATGTCAATAACATTATCACAACCTTAAAAAAATTGGGAAAGGTATATTCCAAAGATGAGCTCATGAAAAAAGATCCTAAGGTTATTGCCAAAGGAGTGGAGACCCAAAGTAAATGCTCTAGAAAATACAAAGGATTTAGACACTATTTCACTTAATTAGCTAAGAGAAAACTTGATGATCTATGAGACAGAGCTCAAACGAGATGGAGGGTCCTCTCTCCTATAGAAAAGGAATGGCTCTGAAAGTTGCCAATGAATCAAATTCATCTAATGGTGATGAAAGCGAAACTGAGTTACAAATAGATGGAGATGATGAATTTAACCTTATGGTTAGAAAGTATGCAGGATTTTACAAAAAGAAGTTAAGAAAGAAAAGAGAAGGAAATAAGAAAATTGGAAACAACAAGTCTATGTCAAAAGACAACAACAATACACCTAATTCTCAAATTATATGTTATCACTGCAAAAAACTTAGATGCACCAGACTAAAATGTCCCCTTCTTCTTTAAAAGGACAAAATAGAAAAAAGAAGACATAGAAAGCAAGCTATGACTGCAGCTTGGTTTGATGAAGATTTTGAAAATTTTGATGAAGAAGAGTTTGAAGCAGTAAACAATGTTTGGCTCATGGCTGATTTAGAAGAAGAAGAGGTATATAATTCTGAATCTGATCTTAAAATTGATGAATTAAGAGATGCTTATCATGAACTGTATGCTTATTATAAGAAATTAATTGTGCAGTATGTTGAAGAATAAAATTAGATCATTATAATAAGAGAATAAAAGCCTATTGTCTAAGAATATGTCTCTTACTAAGACTGAAAATGACTATAAGAAAAAGGTATCCAAAAAGGAATTCTAGGAAGAAAAAGTAACTTAGTTAGAAAATGCATTGCCTGAGAATGATTGTAGAAGTTCTGAAAAAGTAAAACAACTAGAAGAAAAGGTTTGTGAAATAAAATTTGAATGTGATCACTTAGAATCTAAAAATAGATATTTGTTGGAAGAATCATATCTCTAGAAAAGGATTTAGCTAATTTTGTTAATGGAAAGAACAATCTTGGTGCATTACTAAGTAATGGTAAAGGTTTCTTTGATAAGGCAAGAATAGGATATGATGAAAATAATAATATCAAGCTACACAAAAACTTTTCTCTTAAAACCAGTAGTAACCTGATGCATGGAAAAAATGACAGTAACTCTCCTTAATATGTTTTGTTCTTCTATTATGGCAAATATGGACATATTAGTCACTCTTGTAATATATGTAGAATGAGTAAATTATCTGAAATATATCTTTGGAGATCAAAAGGTTAATTTTTACTAACCTAAAAGGACCCAAAAAAGTTTGGGTACCTAAATTGAGATAAGACATTATGTCATATATAAATTGTTCAGGACATATGACAGGTGGAATATCACACTTCAAATATATTGAAAGCAAAGATGGATATAATGTTGTCTTTGCTGACAAAAACAAAGCAAAGGTCACTGGAATTGGTAAAATTGGAGCCTCTAACTTGATAATATCTTATCTTGCTATATTACTTGATATTATCTCCTTTGTTTTAGATTTATTTTAGTGCTTAAATATTGAAATTAATGTTTGTTTTATTTTAAGAGATGAAAAGTAGAGATTGCATTAAATTGGGACTCTATTCATGATAATCACAAATTTTGGATAAAGTAAAGAGATTGATGTAGTAAATAAGGCTGATCACTTGAAGAGTTGAGTTTAATTAGGAAAATTTTCTTATCCCTATCATGTAGGAGTTTGAATTTAAATTTGTTTTAGATAGACTTCTTTACAAGTTAGAGTTAGATTAGGATTAGACTAGAAAACCCTAAAAAAGGGACGTTCGTTACAACAGAAAAAGGTTCTCTATTCTTATGTTTTTCGCAATTCTTAGTCTTTCTTCCATTTTTGTTATTGGAGAAAAAGTCATGTGTTACTAAACTCAATTGTTCTTATTCAAGGGGATTAATACTCTAATTGTAACCTTATGAGGTTTTGTGTTTCAAACTTTTATTCACATTTTAATTCAAGTATTTCTTATTTTGATTTCTCATATATTCATGAATGGTTAATGTTCGATTAATCTAACAATTTAATTTAATATTGATTATTCTATCAATATCCAGGAATTTAATGATCCGTAATTGTCATAAAGGATTGATACAAGTAGCAAATAGGTTATTTATGAATTCTATATTTAACTTATGATAAACAAGAAAATTAAATTGAATAGTTACAGTTATCTCGATTATTTAATTTAGGGTTTAGTCTCTTTTACAGAGCTTATTACTATCATCTATTTGATATGGAATGTTATCACACCAAGTCAATAAATGATAAGTTTTGATTTGGATGATGGGTTTAAACTAATTAATTTAGGAAATTTTGAGACTTATTACGACTATCCTAATATGTTTCGGACTAATAACTTGAATCATGAAAATATTCTTTTTGAACCAATGATCAATGCTACAATTAAATGAGATCTTTCCCTTCAATTGAAGTTTGGTAATGTTGACTTTCTTATTTTTAAATTCAATTGATTTAGTTTGTTTTTGTATTAATTCAGTTAATCAGTTATTTATTCAAACCCCCTCATTTACTTTTATTATTTGAAATTAAGAAGCTAGTGTTTAGTTCTCTAGGGATTCGAACCGGTTTTACAACTATTACAAAAATTTGGAGAATTGAAATTATTTTAGGGGCTTCGACAACCCAAACATAACTCTACTTCTATTGATAATGTTCTGTATGTTAATCGTTTGAAACATAACCAGCTAAATGTAAGTTAATTATGTGATAAGGGATATGAAGTCACATTCTATGCATCTCATTATGAAATAATTTCTAATAATGATGATAAAATTGTGTTTGTTGGTCCTAGAAATTAGAATATATACTATACTCAACTAGAAGACATATCATATAAAAAGGTTAAATGCTTTGTTTCTCTAGAAAAGGTCTCATTGATCTAACACATAAAATTTGGACATGATAGCATGAGCATTTTGTCAAAAATATCCAAGAATAATTTAGTAAGAGGATTATCGAATTTAACTTTTGAGAATAATCAGGTTCATGAAGTATGCTTAAAAGTAAAACAAGTTAGAAGTAGCTTTCCACCAAAAAATGTTGTGTCTACTAATCAACTACTTGAGCTTATACATATGGATTTGTTTGGTCCTACTAAAACTCAAAGTTTTGGTGGTAAACATTATAGTTGTTTTATAGTAGATGATATACTCTAGATTCACATGGATTTATTTCCTAGCAAATAAGGATGATGCATTTGAAGTCTTTAAGAAGTTTTATAGGAAAATTCATATTCAAAAAGAATATTGCATTACTTCAATTCGAACTGACCATGGAGCAGAATTTGATAATAGAAAGTTTGAAGATTTTTGTGATGAAAATCGTATAACTAATAATTTCTCATGTCCAAGGACTTCTCAACAGAATGGGGTTTTTGAGAGAAAAAATAAGATCCTTACTAATATGGCTAGGACCATGCTGTGTGAAAGAAGTCTACCTCATAGCTACTGGATAGAAGTTTTACCTACTATTTGTTACATTCTTAAAAAGGTGCCTTATAAGGCCTATTCTCAACAACACTCCTTATGAGCTATGGAAATGAAGAAAGCCTAATGTTGTCTACTTTCAAGTTTTTGGTTGTAAGTGTTTGTGTTAAATAATGGTAAGGACAAGCTTGAAAATTTTGATGCAAGGTTTGATGAAGCCATCTTTTTGGGATATAGTACTGCTAGTAAAGGATTTAGAGTTTATAACAAAATAACCAAGAGGATAAAAGAGTCAATACTTATTGTATTTGATGAAGCACTACCCTCAATAACAACGACTGATTTAGATGATGAAAAGCACCCTTTAGTCCCTCAAAATACGCAACAACCTCAAATTGCACTAATAGTGCCTTTAAAATTTCGAGATCAAGAATGTCCTTCTAAATTTATGACAAAAAGGGCTCCTTCTATGAGTACACCTCAATAGGCACCTATTCGGCAAAGGACACTAGATGCTTAAAGCAGGAGCTTCAGGACATTAAGAGAATGGAGATGTCTTGATAAACTTCATTATATTTTAGGAGACCCTTCAGAAGGCCTAAAAACTAGAGCATCCTTTAAAAACAATTATATTGCTTTTGTTTCACAAATAGAACTAAAGACTGTTGAAGAGGCGATTGCTAATGAAAGCTGGAGTACAGCTATGAAAGATGGACTAAACCAATTTTATAGGTACCAAATTTGGACTAGTACCCTATCCATAAAACAAGTCAGTCATTGGAACCCATTGGGTATTCAGAAAAAAAAAAACTTAACCAAAATGGTAAGGTGGTAAGAAATAAAGCTAGGCTTGTAGGTCAAGGTTATAACCAATAGGAAGGAATTAATTTTGATGAGACTTATGCACCTGTTGCTAGACTAGAATATGTCAAAATTTTACTTGCTTTTGCTTGTCATAGAAATTTTAAATTATTTCAAATGGATGTAAAAAGTGCCTTTTCAAATAGATATCTTAATGAAGAAATGTTTGTCAAGCAACCTCCAAGTTTTGAGAATGCAGACCATCCAAATTATATGATGAAATTAGCAAAAGCGTTGTGTGGTTTTAAGCATGGCTTGACAGGTTAAGTAACTTCCTACTTAAGAATAATTTTTAAAGGGTAAAGGTAGATAAAACCTTATTTATTAAGAAAAAGGATAATGATTTACTTATAGTTCAAATATATGTTGATGAACTAATATTTGGTGCTACTAATCCATCTTTATGTGAAGAATTCTCATCCTTAATATAGGGGGAGTTTGGGATGACTATGATGGGAGAGCTATCTTTCTTTCTTAGGTTACAAATCAAGCAAACAGAAGAGAAAAAAAAGGAATTTTTAGTCAAAATAAGTACACAAAGGAACTTATCAAGACATATTAGTTTCAAAATGGCAAACCAATGGGAACTCCAATGTATATTGGAACTAAGCCTGTTAAGGATTAAGCAGGAAAGGCTAATGATGAGACAAAATACAGAGGAATGATTAGTTCACTTCTGTATCTTACAAGTTTAAGACTAGAAATTATGCTTAGTGTGTGTCTTTGTGTACGTTTTTAGCCAAATCTTAAATAAAGCCATCTTCAAGCAGTCAAGATAATCTCTTGTTATCTTCTTGGAATCATGGACTTTGGACTATGGTAACTAAAAACAGATTCATTTAACATAGTTGGTTATTGTTATATAGACTATGCCAGTGATAAGGCTAAAAGAAAAGGAACAAGTGGCTACTGTCAATTCCTTGGTAGATGTTTAGTTTCTTGGTCTTGCAAGAAACAAAATTGCACGACACTTTCAATAACTAAATATAGAAGCTACTAGCTGTTGTGCTCAAATATTGTGGATGAAACATTAACTCCATGATTTTTCTCGAAACTTTAGTCATATTCCCATATTATATGATAGCACAAGTGCAATTAATTTTATCTAAAAATCCTATGCATCATTCTAGGACTAAGCATATAAAAGTTAAACATCACTTTCTTAGAGATCATGCCTTAGAAGAAACTATTGAATTATTGCATGTTAATAATGAAAATCAAGTAGCTGATATTTTTACCAAACCTTTTGCAAAAGATAGATTCTTTTTACTAAGAAAAGAGCTTAGTATAGATTATCAGATATCTAACTCTATGTGAAGATTTTATCTTTAAAAAAATGCTACTTCTTTTGCAGATATTAACAAGCTCCTTCTAATGTGATACTTAGAAGGATACTACCATTTCAAAAAGGGACGAGTAACTCTATCCAAAAGTTACAATTACTAAATGATGTAGTTTTTATTTTGAAAACATGTGCACATTATTGTCAATTTTTCAATACACGATGGTAAAAGATACATCACGATTTTGAACGTGGGAACAGGTGCAATTTTTCATCTTGTCACACAAGCTACTCTTAGAAACCCATTGGCATACCTTGTAAACGATTCCATTAATTCAACTCAATTTAGATTAAAGTGACTCACTACAATTAGATTCCTTCTTTCTTATCAAACCCTAAAACTCCTCAGAAATCTCCATTAACTCTAACTGAAATGGAATGAACTAAGTCTAAAGCTGAAAAGAAACCAAACACCTTTAGACCCACTTTGAGTTATGGAAAAATCTCATGCCATGAATAAAGACTTGAATCCTCTATCCTTGAACCATCTTGGACACTCACTCCAAAATCACCAAAAACCCAAACGAAACCCATTGCTTCTTCCTCTATTAAAAAACCACTATCTTTATCCACATCGAGACTGACGAAACCATTGCATTATAGATGTTTAATATTCATAATTGAATATTCTTAACCCTATGTTTACATCTAAGTCCCTTTCATTTTGATAAACGATAGGTTTCTTCTAATCATTTTTGGTAGTAAGGATTTATAAAGATTATAGGTATGTTTAAAAATCCTTCACAGTTATTTGAAAATATATCTATTATTGCTTGTCATCATCAATAAGGGGGAGATTGTTAGCTTAAGACTTCTAAATTAATGATTTTGATGATAACAATTAATAATATTTAGTTACATTTTAAATTAAAATTTAACTGAATTATCTCATTTATCTTAAAGATAACAATATAAAAAATGGTTACATAACTTAGTTCTCTGTTTAAATTAGAGAATAAATACCTAACAACTCAAATTTTACAAGAACCATCTTAACAAACTCATTCAAACAGTTAGAAATGGTTCGACAAAATTTGGAATGGATAGTCCCTATCATTTTTGTATGGACGAAGGAACTTGTCTTCATTTGCTTCAACAGTTCACTTCGAGACACAATCAAAAGCTTATTTAAATAATTGGATATTTGAAGATCTTTTCAAAGATGATGAGGAAGACATTATAATATATTCAAAGCCAATTCAGTCAGTTCATCATAAAATTGAAGCAATAGCTAGTTAAAAGAACTCTTATTTAAAGAAGAGATGTTGCATCTACTCACTACCATATTTTAGATATATCAATAATAGCTATACCCACTCTTGAAAGTCATATCTTTATCTACACTTTGTGCTTTAGAAAGTGAAAATACTTTATTGAGAGAGACTATTCATTGTAGCTTATATTAAGCATATCCTACTTTCAATCATTAATCATTTGTAGAGACTGGTCAAATACTATTAGTGTGGATGGTTGAAGAACCTTGTAAAAAAATGTAATTGTAAGCTTAGAGAGGTTCATCAAATCACTACTTGGAGAGGTTCGTCAAATCACCAGAAGACTCAAATATCATCGTCGTTTTCCTCCTCTGAGTTGGTTTTCCTTCCTTGGTCTTCTCCATCCTCGTCTTCGTGAGGTACAACAAACTCCAAGTCAAAAAACGGGTTGTCGTCATCGTCGATTTCAACGTTGTTGTGAGGGCTTGTAGTGACAATAATGGTGGTGTGTGTGCTGAGATTAGAATTACCACCGTCCCTCCAGTACTTGAGCAAGCTGAAAGCTTCCATGGTAGGGATAGCTAGAATAGGAAAGTAAGATAAAAAAAAGGGTGTAGTTCAAATTTCAAAGGAAAGAGAAGATGGTTCTTTTTTATGAGAAAAAGAACAAAGGAAAGTAAGAGCTGAAATAGAAGGGCAAGTGAGTTTAGGAGAATGGGAGTCGCAGAAGTGTGGGTACCGAAAATGGAGTGATAGAGAAGAGGACTAAGCTTTTAAACACCAACAACACACAGACTCTGAAGCGGACAGAAGATGAAAGTTGCAGAATAGATGAAATTCCAGTACATTAGGTAACAGATATTATTTATGCTTCAGTAATGCATGCATGGAGAGAGTTAACCGCCTCTGCCCCAACGCCCAGTTTCCAGGTGCACACTTTTATTTTATGCTTCTTTAAGCTTTAGTGCAAGTTTGTTACCAGTTGTCATTAGGTACTTTCTTATTAGTAAGCTGCTTTTAGTCTTCTCCATGAGTGTCTCCCGTCCGTGTGTGGGGGTAATGGATTAAAGTCCCAAACTTCCTTGGAAGTGCGACCTTTTTTATATTCTGGAGGTTGGTTATTTTTTGGTACGTGCACGGCTTCTTAGTGGGAGGAAGCGTGGGGGTATCCAGCTTAGTTGACGTTGGAAGCTACAAGAAACTAAGTGCCATAGCCATTCACTCTCACCCTCTGTAAACTGGGGTTGGTCTCCTTGAATCAACGAAGCATAGTTACGTCTCGTGGGACCTCGCGATGGACCAAACCAGCTTGGGCTCATCATCTAGGTTCTGTCTATAATTCCTGTTAGTGACAAAAGACTTCTTGTGCGAGGTGGTGATGCTCGGCGATATGCGTTGCCATCACTAATCATTCTTTCCTAACCATGTTGTGTCTAATACAACACACATCCCCTCCGTCCTTAAGCTTCCTGACAAATCTGATAAGTCTGATATGGTGTAGGTGAGGTAGTCAGTCCTTTCCTTCTGAGACTCGTTGGTAGTCCACTTTAGACTGATGCGTCTTTTTATATAAGACAACTCCCTTGGCTTTTCCTCTATCTTAGTACAGTAACTTTATACCAAAGCCTTTCCCATTAGATTCACTTCAACATACAGCAGGCTCCTTCTTGCGTGCCCTAACAGAAGAGGCTTATTGGACACCTAAGCTTTGAAAAGTGTGGTTGAGGACACTATTGTTTCTTTTTTTGTTATATGTCGTTCCCTTCACAAATTCGATTTTGCCATCCTTTCATTGCTTTTTCATGCTCAGTCACTGCTGAAGTTTTTGTCAGTAGGTCATTTAGTATCTCTCGACTAGTTGTTGTGTCTACTGTTATTTTCATTTTAGACTTGGCTTTACTCAAAGGCCTAGGTTAGATAAGTGGGACTGTTTTGTGTGTATTCGGGTTGACCAATTGGACCCTGCTTGATCAACTATCCAAGCTTCTCTTCCTTTCTTAGTTTTAACAATAGATTAGGATTGAGTATCCCTTCAGTTGGAACTCTGGTATTACTTTCCTTCGGTTTATTGTATTACTATTTTATTATTATTTAATTATTTATTAACTTTTGGTATTTGTTTATTTATTTATTATTATTAGTATTATATGCATTATTTTGTATATACATATATATTTGGTTATGTTTATTATTGTTCCTAAGTATTGAGGTGAGTGTTTATTGATAGAGTTTCTAGCAGCATATTTCCACCTGTAGTATCCTTCCTAACTAGGCCTAGTGGCTTTCTCGCCACCCACTTCAGTATTTTCTCTGTGTGCCCTTCCTTGTATCAAGAACGTGTGGCACAGTAGTCATTCCTTCTCTTCGTTCTATTTTTATTACTTTTTTTATTTTTACTAGTTGGTTTTTATTATTTTTAAAGATTATTTAGTGTTATTATTCTTACTTTATTAATTCTGTGGGGGGTCGGTTAGTTTTAGCTTTCGAGGTTTTATTAAGATAGTACTTGCATGAAACGTAAGAGGCGCGAGTTAAGAGGGATACCTTTCGATAGAGCGAATAGATTCAGTGCAAGCGGGTCGGTACGTGCAACTTGCAAGTATAAAGACGGTGATGATTTAATAAGAATAGGCTCTTAGAACGTGGGAACCCTCACGAGAAAGTCTTTGGAATTAGTAGAGATTTTAGCCAAGTATAAGATACAAATAGCATGCTTTCAGGAGACTAGGTGGGCCGGAGCCAAAGCAAAAGAGATAAAGGGTTCAAACACTTGGGTAGTCCACGGAAGCAAAATGGGATAGGTATATTAGTGGACAAGGGACTAATGAACCAGGTAGTGGAGATTATAAGGGTCAATGACAGGATATTGGTGGCAAAAATTGTCCTAAGCAGTATGGTTCTCAATATAGTATGTGTGTATGCACCTCAAGCTAGCGTAGACGATTAATATAAATGTGCATTCTGGGAGGCGTTGGATGGAGTGCTTCGACAAATTTCTTATACTAAACATATCATCCTAGGAGGGGATTTTAACGGACATATAGGGGCGGATGCAGATGGATACACAGGGACTCATGGTGGCTTTGGATATGGCTCTAGGAATGATAGTGGGGTTGATTTATTGGACATAGCCATCGCATATGAGTTACTAATAGTAAATTCCTTTTTTAAGAAAAACGAAGCGCACTTGGCGACGTTTCAGAGTAGTACAACCAAGACGCAAATTAATTATATCCTTATCAGGACAATAGCCAGATCTTGGTGCAAGAATTGCAAAGTACTTTTGGTTGCATGCCTATCAACCCAACATAAATTGTTAGTTTTAGATCTACAAATTAAAGGATGGAGGGCACAACGATTTAATGAGCAATTTCATAAAATTAGATAGTGGAGACTACAAAGGGATATGGTGGAACTTTTTAGGACTCAAATTAGGTATAATACAATATAGGCAGTGAGTGGGGATGTGAATCAGATGTGGCAGGGAGTAGCCCCGTGGTGAGAGAGATCGCCACAAAACTCCTAGGGGTTTCTAAAAGATCTAGGGGAGGGTGAATGGAATCCTGGTGGTGGTAAGATGAGGTCCAAGGGACGATAAAGGAGAAGAAGTGAGCTTTTAAAGCTCTGTTGGAAAGTGCTACCGAGGTGGAGCGAGTTACAAACAAAGTACGATATAGACTGGCAAAACAAAAAGCGAAGAAGACTATCTCAGTGGCTTGAGGAGAAGCTTGTTAAGTCAAAATGACTTTACGATTAATTTTGATGAAAACCAAATAATGATGAAGCTGAAGAAAAATGAGACAAAAGCAAAAGCAAAGTGAGACGGAAGTAAAAGAAAAATGAGACGGAAGCCAAAATGAGATGGAAGTGGAAAATGAGACGGAAGTAAAAGAAAAATGAGACGGAAGCCAAAATGAGACAGAAACGAAAAATGAGACGGAAGCAAAAGAAAAATGATACGGAAGCCAAAATGAGACGGAAGTGGAAAATGATACGGAAGCAAAAGCAAAATGAGAGGGAAGCAAAATGACACAGAAGCAAAGAAAAAATAAAACGGAAGCAATATGAGACAGAAGCGAAGCAAAAATGAGACGAAGGAGTCGAAGACGAAGAAACAAATCAGTTTGAGTTAGTTACAGAACTCAACTGAATATCCGTTTCTTTAAATATCAAGAATCAAGAAGAAAGAAGCAGTTATCCAGAAGCAGTTGAAGCTGAAGACTATAAATATGAGTAGAAGTCGAAGACTAAAAAAGTTAGTGATTTTATTAAGTGATTTTCAAAAAGCTAAACATTGTATTTGTGCTAAAAAACGAGAGCTATATTTTCTATAACAAAGCTCGCAATATCTTTCTATAAGAAAGAAGAATAGTTGAGAGCCTAAAGAGGCTAAGTGAGAAAAAGAATACTTGCTGTACGAGACCTGAAAAGGCTCGGTGAAAAGAATACTTGTACTGTTGTGAAGTATAATGAAATCTTAGAAGTGATTTTGAAGATTAGACGTAGTCCACGGTTTGGGGTGAACTAATATAAAATTGCTATGTCAACTCTCACTCTTAGCTCTTAACTCTTGTTTCTATTGCTGATATAAATACTTCAAAATATTGTTGGTTAATCGTTTTGAAAAAGCGAATTTTTAAAAAGGAGATTGTATTAAAAATTCGAATACATAATTCAACCCCCCTTCTTGTGCATTTTGTATATCATATACTAACGTATGATTCACTTCAATTGGTATCAGAGCTCGGTGTCCAAGAACCACCGTAACAAAATGTGGATAAAGATCCATGGCAGAGTCACATGTATACATAGTTGAAGGTGCCTCGGTAACTAGACCTCTGGCGTTCAATGGAGAAGACTATCATTACTGGAAAGACAGGATGCGACTCTTCATTGAATCTCCTCATATCGATCTTTGGGAGATAATAGAGAATGGACCTTACACACCAGTAGATGAAGAACGAAATGCCATTCCATGAATCAGATGGTCAACAGAACAAAAAGCAAGATTCCAGCTAAATTCGAAAGCCAAGTTCTTCTTGAGTTGTGCCCTAAGCAGAAGTGAGTATGATAAAGTTCACGGATGCGATACTGCGAAGGAGATGTGGGATACACTATCTATCGCACTTGAAGGCACAAATCAAGTAAAGGAGTCCAAGATAAGCATTCTTATACACCAGTATGAGCTGTTTAAAATGAAGGATGAAGAGTCTATCGATCAGATGTTTGGAAGATTTCAAACTATCATCAATGGACTTAAAGCTCTCGG
>JANIJH010000004.1:53461970-53492740 GCA_024520975.1 Erythroxylum areolatum | reverse complement strand
CCCCTCCAGATCGAGGACAGATAAAAAAGAAGAATTGTTGTCTTGAATCAAATGAGATTAAGGTATCCTAAATGTAAGTTATTAATTGGTAAATTATCTTAAAATACATCTCTGGAAAAGATGGAATGATCTTGATTATATATATCAAGGTACAAGGGTAAATGAACTGCTTGATGCTTTA
Source organism: Erythroxylum areolatum (assembly GCA_024520975.1). NCBI lineage: Eukaryota > Viridiplantae > Streptophyta > Magnoliopsida > Malpighiales > Erythroxylaceae > Erythroxylum > Erythroxylum areolatum. The sequence continues at coordinate 53,492,559 of JANIJH010000004.1, read as the reverse complement.
GTAAGCCTTATCAGAAAGGATATTGTTATCATATAAGTTATAACAGGAATTAATCTCCTAGAGATTACTAAGAATGTTTGATCATCAATGATGATAATAATGGATTGATAAAAGTTACATGAACAATATAGATGATTGTAGCAAAAAGTCTTCTTTTGAAGAAGAAGAATTTCACCTAATTAGGATAAGCAGATCAGATAGTTTACTTTAAGAGTGATCAATGAAGGAACAAATTAGAAATAAATCTGTAATGAATCAAAAGTGAATATTGGAGTTCTAATCTTAACGGAGACTCAAGGATATGATGTTGAATATGCTACTGAGAGTGTATGCATTTTTGTTAATGTAAAGTATCCAACAAGGTGAATGGATTCTTGAAATGGAGATGACATTAAGTATAAGAGATACAAATCAGATATGATAAATGGGTTATCAACATGGGAAGTTAATTTTGCAATTAAATCAAAATGTATGGAGAAACTAGAACGAATGAGAAGGCATTAGAGTAAATTCATATGAAAATCATATGAATTGAGAAAGTCATTCGAGAAAAAAAAAAGTCAATTAGGGAATCGAAAGTAACATGAGATAATACTACTTCATTCAGGAATTAGATTTTTAAAGAATTACGAAAACAGATCATGGGCACAAGGAGTTTTGAGTTATATCTATTGGAGTTAAAAATATTCCGATGGTATTATAGTAATGAAGATTAAAGTGATCCAAGCAAAACTGGATCAATTAGTGACTATGAGTATAAATGATATATCGAGTGTTTTCGAAAAGCAACGAGCATATTTGTGAAACTTAAGGATAAACCTTACTTATCATGAAGGTAAAAATAATTATGCCGAGTTCAACAAGAGTGGACTTTTGCTTGATTAAATAAAATGTTGGACCTTATAGTATCTGAATAGGGCATATTTGGGAGACCCAAGGAAATAGAGTTAATGAAAAAGTAAGAGACTACAAAGAATACATGGGAAACTGGAATTTCTTTAGAACTAGCTATATGTTGGATAGTACAAAAGACTGTAAAGGTGTTTTTACTGATCTTATCCCGTGGTTAAAATGGTTGAGGAAAAATGTGTAAACCATATCAGTAATGAATGTAAAGAGAATTTCGAGGAATTATAACACCAATGATAATAATATCATTTGGAATTTGAGATTATGTAGTATAAAATGATATTTCACATCAGAGAATAGGATGAAATCAAATGCAACCTAATAAAGTGATTTCATATACATTGAGACAATTAAAATATTATGAGCTGCTTATTTGATACAAGATTTAGGACTTGCTGTTATAGTAACTACTTTGAAAGTCTAGAGACATTATACGTACAGTGAAATATTTTGGATATATGTGTGAATATACAGATCATTAAGTTTGAGGTAAGTATGGAATTTGAAAGAACCGAATATAAGGTTGATACCATGAATAGAGTTACTGAAAGACTTTGACTAAGTAAATGAGTATTTCCCTGTAAAACTAGTGTTGTAAGTTGATGCATTGGACAGAAAATTCAATAATGGTGTAACACAAATTCAGGTATTGAGGTTACAAAGCCAAGTGCAATGAAAAACATAGAATGTTGAGATGAATTTTGGGCAAATCAAAGTACTCTTAGCTATTGAATTTAAGATCAGTTTCATATGGAAAGATTATCAAAAGCCAATTTGAGAATTCAGAAATTGTGTTTCTTATTGAGGGTTCAAAAAAAATACAAAATTGAGTTTGAATTGGAAAGCGTTATTTGGTGACTGAATCAAAAAGGATGTGTACCGATAAAGATAATTGAATGAAAAGATTGCGAGAGAGAGCACAAGTAATAGCCTAAGCTAGACATCCTAATAGGAATATGCTGAAATAATATTTAACTGCTAAGGATGCAGAGACAAGTGACTGAATGTTTGAATTGCCAACAGTCTTAACTGTTGGGGATATGCTTAAAAACTTATATTTTGGGGTTCATAAGATACTGTATGAGGTGTTATACAACTAAAAGGGGTTGTTCGTCCTTACATTGAAATGAAGAGGGCCTAAAAATGGGAAAAGGGCCAAAATTAATTCGGGACACTATTAGTATGTGAAATGAATCTGTAATAGGAGTTAAGTGATTCAAGAAAGATGATTAGGTTAAGTGGATCAATATTGAGGTTATGGAATACCGTGAGATAGACATAAGCGTTGAGTGTATGGACACTAAAGGGGTGTAAAATAGCAAGCAAAAGGTGAAATACTTCTGAGAGTGTCACCTTGCCAAGGCGTGCTTAGATAGAGATAAAGGTGTGAACAGGTTAGGAAAAAGGGGGAACTAAGCTTGACATAAATTGGTCCATATGAAACTATTGTGAGAATAGGACCATGGATTTATGAGTTGGTATTACCAATAAAAGATGTTTCGGATTCACACAGTGTTACATAGATATGTTTAGGAATATCGTTATGATCAAGTATAAGTGTATTAAAACTGGAAGTGAAAATTTTCAAGTAATCTGAAACTCATCAGGGAAATAGCTGAGGTAGTGTGATATTTGAATAAGTGATTAAAAGACTTAGTGAGTCTTTTGGCTGTGGGCATTTGGATGAAAGTATTCGAGTAATGAGGCTATATGGGATATGGATGAGCATATGAGGAAAGAATTCCCCTAGCTTGTTGATCTATCAAATATTAATTTCGATGATGAAATTTCTTTTAAGGAGGGGAGAATTGTAACATTCCGTTACCCATGTTAAGGCTAAAATTGTAAATGTGAGAGATTACGGAGGAAATTGGAAACACATTCATGCTCATACATTTCATGATATGCACATATATGTGAATAGAAAATTTTTGCACACCTCAAAATGATTGTACATGCATTCATGAATAATTCTAGGTATAATTTGTTGAAAATTCTATTAGTTAGTAAGAATATTATAATTGTGAATTTGGTGAATTTAGGCATAAATTTTGGAAAAAAATTATGGAAAATAGGAAAAAAGACATCAAGTGAAGACTTGGAGATAGTTGGATTGTAAAGATGAGAGTTTAAGGGAGTTAGTTTCAAAAGAAACTAAATTAGAGCTTAGATATGAGGAAAGTGACAAATGTCACTTAGGCTTTGTACTTTTGCTAGAAGTAGGCTACTGTTCTTTAAGAATTGAAAAGTTAAGTTATATGTCTAGGTTCATTCTTCATTAGGATCATCTTCAAATTTCCTTCCCAAACACAGAGTTCTCGATAAAACCCCTTCTAAGAGATTCCTCTGCTTTCCCTTCCTACACCAAACCTACTTTTCTATTTGTGTCGTCTACCCTAAGAAAAACCAGAAGCTGGTCATTGTCCTCAATGAAGTACCTAAATCGCATGGAGTTTAGGGCTTGAAGATTTTGAAGTTTTCAAAAGGTAAGTAGTGAATAAAACCTTTAGAGTTGGGGATTTATGAAAGAAAGTTGATGAATTACTGTCATCTGCATGGAAACGGTATTTAAGTATATATTAATAAATACTATGTGGTTGGGAGGAAAAATTTAGACATAGTTTTAATTTTAGTTTTGAAAGATTATTAGTGATTAGGTGATGAAAAAGTGATGTTGGAAGTTGAGATAACAATAACTTGATCTGAAATTTCAGTAAAACTTCTGTACCAATCTAGATAGATTCGTCAAAATGGCCTTTATGAAAGTTATAAATCTTCCTTTTGTCTTTCCAACTATATATAGTATGAAAACTTAGACATCTGAGTTGAAATTCAGGGTCCTTGTAAGGGGAGATGTTCAAAAGCAAAGTTGTTTCTTCTGCCTTTTTGCTTCTTCTGTGATGACGTCATCTCCTTCTGGGTTTTCCTTGTGATGACGTCATCTTCTTCTGTGTTACTATTCATGAACTCCTTCTCTGTTTTGTTCCTTTTGAGTTTTCTTCCTTCTGTGTTTTGTTCCTTCTGTGTTTTGTTCCTTCTGAGTTTTGTTCCTTCTGTGTTTTGCTCCTTCTTCGTTTCGCTTCTTCTGAGTTTTCTTCCTTCTATGTTTTGTTCCTTCTGTGTTTTGTTCTTTCTGAGTTTTGCTTCTTCTAAGTTTTGCTTCTTCAGATGGCCATAACTTCTTCTCTAAACACCCAAATGAACTGATTTTTGAACCATGGGACTCGTAACACATTTCCCTACATCTCAACCCAAAAATCTTAACCATCTGAAATGAATTGAGAAAGATTTAGTGAGAAATATGGGACGGGTGCAGTGAGTGCGCTTTTAAAGTTTTATGAACTAGGGTTATTCCACTGAATTTACTTCGGTGTTTTGATTATGTCTGGATCTATAGGATTCCAAATGAGAAATGAATTGTGATTTCAATAGTCTTAGTGAGACATAAACCTAAGTATGAATCATACTTAGATGAGTCTTGGATATAAGATTGATAATGTGATGAGAATAAGGGAACGATACCCGGGATTGTCATGAGCATGCATGGTACATATTTTATACACACACTTGTGCATAAGGGACACACACTTGTGCATCGTGTGTTTGGCATATTGATGTGCAGGATAAACATTTGCATTCAAATGTTTCCAGATCTTGAAGCTAACGCTAATTTGGAGCGTACTATGAGTAGACCGAGATGATCTCGCTTTATTGTTTGTTGTGTTTAAATTTTGTATTAATTGACTACTGAATGATGTTATGAATGTAAATGATTATGTTAGTTTTCATACAAAAGGTCCGATAAATATGATGCATGAATGAAATATTGAAGTGTTCCTTGTATGTGAATTGGATGAAATATATGATTCATAACTTGGTTGCTAAATGTTGTACTTAGTTCCAAAGGAAAGTGGGATCATGCATATAAATGGAAATGTGAATTCTCAACGAAAGTTGAATGCCAGACTTAGGTCCGATGATAATGAGTTTCTGATTAAACATCACAACGTGATTACCTGATATGACATAATCAGTATTTGATGCATTTCATAAAATGCATGCTCAGATAAAGGTGTTGTGACTTGAGTAGCCAGTATGAAGCGCTTCCACATAGAGCTTTGCTCCGTGATATATGTTATGCACATAGAGCTATGCTCTGTAACTCTGTTCTGACTAAGCCTGATGGGCCAGTATTTGTATAAGTATGCGATAGGCACTCGGTCACAACAATAAGAACGAATGTGAGTCTCATGCATATAGCATTATAAGATCGATATCCTTTGAATGAATATCTATGAAATATGTGATATGTGTTTATGATCCGGTGAACTCATCAATGATATGTTCACTCATTGAGTTCGCAAAACTCACCCAAAATTTACAAATATTTTTCAGGAATCAGAAGAATACCCCGTTAGGCCAACGGGAGTATACATACAGCATTTAAGTGAAGGATAGAGGTCGGGATCAGTTCGCGTCTGCATCTTTATTTTCATTAATTTTCGTATGAAAGGATATATTCTGAGATTTCTGTATTATGTTTATTGATCAAACTTGATTTGTAATAAATTTTCCAAAATGGAAAGGGTTGCAAATGAAATTGATTTCTGAGTGCAATTGTTAAAAGTGTGATTGAAAATGTTTATGAATGAAAGTAAGCCCTATGTGAAAAATGATTTCTGTAAAAGTATGCATTATTTTAAAGTAAAAATTTTATACTGCAAAATTTTGACTGATTAAGTGTTCTAGCACACCACCCTCGCGGGGCACAGACTTGGATATCACCTATCGATGTCAGGTTCGGGTCTTGCGGGAGTGGGATGTTACATTACAAGAACTAGAGGGAGGTGATCAAGAGAGATATGTCAGAGTTGGCCCTTATTGCCGCAGTGGCTAGAATTAGAAAAGTCTGACATGATAAGATAAGGGTGAACGACATACTATGGAGCCTTTTTTTTAGGTGTAGGGGGAGATTCCTACGATGGTATGTATAAAACCGTAGGATTGCCACATTCTTAGGGCACTGATTAGAGAAGACTCATCGTGCAACTAGCAACGAGAAAAGCTGGTCTTTGCGAGTTGAAAGGTAATGGTAGATTATGGTCACCATCAGGTATATATATGGATTTTACTACCAATTTTTACGTATTTATTCTTTTTAAACTACATCTCTATTATCATGTCATCTATGCATGTAGGTCTACTAGAAACAGCCTCTCTATAATATAGCGGTAAGGCCACGTACTATCAGGCCCCCCCAAACCTTGCTTTATTGCGAGACTTCGGGATATGATGATAATGATGATTATGATTCAAGTTGGATACTTGGAGACTAGATGTAGGCTTGGTTATAAGACAAATCAATATAAATTGACTCTGTCATTCTTTCTCTTTCCTTAGCTTTTAAATTTCCACATTATAACTACTATTGTTTTCAAATTGCAAGAGGTTCCTTTGATTTTAAATTCTAACATCTACCTGTCTTTTGTACAGTTTGGTAGTAACTTGCAAAAATTTTCAAATCACACAATTCACCCCCCTTTTATGTGTGTTTGCTTTATTAGATTCGTGTCTTAATGTACACCATGTGAAAGAAGTAAACAAAAGCAACACTAATAATGGTTAAAAAAATCATTGATTTCCCCTTTTATTATATCCTATTAAGCATGAGTCAGGATAAATAGAAAAATGGTTACTTTGAGATTAAATAAAATTTTAATTGAGGAAACACATCTAACATAGGATTAATTGCTGATATATCTTTCTAATGACTAGTTTCTACATTGATCCAAAAAGTTTCACCAGTTTTCAGTGTAATCATAATATATGTAAAAATGTAAACTTTAAATCTATAATTTTTTAAAATTTTTATAATTTAATAATTTTCACAAAAATAAATAATGTATCTTTATTCACGATGAAGATAGAAAATTTCTTTTGAATTGTAATCAATAAAAACTTGACTAAAAATAAAATTTTGATTATCTAGCTGTTAACCTTTTCTTTTTTTCTGTAAAATTTCTAATGGAAAAAAATTAAATTTAAATAAGCAAAGAAAGAAACAAGTGCTAAAACTCAATAAAATAGTTTTTTTAGTTTTTTTAATTATCTCTTTTCAAGTGACTAATAGAATTTAAACATTTATATAATTAAACTAAAAATATAGGTCATTTAAAAACATTATCTATCAATCTCTCACTTATAACATAACCATCATTTAATAATATAACATAATATGCTTATAATAAAAGTTAAATCCTCTTTGTTATCATCACAACATTAATCATAATTAAGTAAAAAATTAGAGAGGATCATAGCAATTATACATCCTTTAATTTGACATACTCCCTTTTATATATGACAAAACTAGTTTAAAATTTAATGTGATCTAAAATGAGATATATCTTAATAGTTCAATAATAATGTTTTTATAAAAAAACAAATCATGTTAAAATTCACGTAAGCATTCATATATATAGACTAACAATAAATAATAAATAACAAGATACTTAAATATCATAAATAATACACAAACAAGCTCAGAGTGTCAAATACATAAACAATAATATTTTGTTCAATCATGAAACTCAATGATGCCCATTCTTTTGATATGTTCATTAAAGGTCTTTGACAATAATCCTTTTGTTGATGGATCCCAATCATAAAATTTGTGCTAATATATTCAATTGACACTATTTGTTTTTAAACTTCTTCTTTAATGGTAATTTTTTTTCAATTTTCATATGTTTAGCATCCTTGAAATACATTTCATTTAAAAAAAAGGACTGATGCAATAGTATCACAATAAATTATCAACAGTTTGGTAATACTATCGATAATTCTAAATCCAAAATTAAAGTTTCATAACCATAAGCCATGAACGATGGCCTCAAAGCATGTCACAAACTTAGCTTCTATAATTTTATGAAATTGTTCCTCCAACTAAAAGGAACAAATAGCCAAATGTGAATTTTCTTGTGTCAACACATCTAATATAGTTTGAGCCTATGTATCCAATAACCTTAAAACGGCTAGATCTTCTATAAGTAAGCATATGATCTTTTGTTCTTTGCAGACATCTTAATATTACATTGCAGCTTTTCAACATTGTAATCAAAAGTTACTTTGATATCAACCTAGTATTCTAATAGAAAAGCTAATCTCTGGTCTGGTGCACATCTGAGCTTACATTAAACTCATAGTAATAGATGCATAAGGAATATTTTTCCATTCCTTTAAATTCCACTTTATTTTTTGGGAATTACTTAATAATAAATTTATCTCCTTTTTAAATTAGAACAACACTTGCAAAGTAGTTTTTTCATTTTCTATCTCTTTAAAATTTATTGATATATGCTTTTTGAGACAACCCTAACATTCTTTGTTATCTGTTGCAAAACATTCCAATTCCTATCATATAAGACACTTCACTGATATCTTTCATTTCCAAATCTTTTTAGACAAACTTCTTGATATCATGTAGTAAACTAAAATCATTAGTAGTATGCAAGATGTCATTAATATATAAGACTAAAAGATGGCCACTTCTGTATAGGCTACTTTAGCTTTAAGCTTCACTGAGTTTAACTTAAACTCATTCATTATTCATGTTTTTGAAAAAACATATAAGACTAGAAATATAAATTTTTCTCCCATTGACCTTCATATATACACACTGATCAATAATGTTTTCTTTAAAATTTTAAAAAAGTAATGGTATCATTAAACTTAAAATACCATCGTTAAAAGGCTTGCTTAAGTCTATATACACCATAAGTTTCTTTCCTTCAACTAGAAAGCCCTTGGGTTGATGTATATACATTTCTTCCTCTAAATCTCATTTAAAAAGGGACCTTTCATATTTATTTGATGAAGGTCTAAACTATGATGAACTACCATTGCCATAATAATTCTAAATAAACCCTTTTCTGAAACGGGAGAAAATTTCTCATTATAATTAATACCATCCTTTTAAGTGTAACCTTTGGTGAGAAGTTTAGCATTATATCAGTTGAAATTGTCATTAGAGCCATGCTTAGTCTTAAATCCCCATTTACACCTTAATATCTTCCAATTTTCTGGCAATTGAACAAGATCAAAGACTTCATTGTCCTCTATAGATTTGAACTATTCCTCTATGACGTCTAACTACTTATTAAAATTTTCATTTTCAATGGCTTGTAAAAATGTAATTGGATTTTTATTAATTCCTAGGACACCTTCTGCCTCTTGCAAATAAACCATATAATCATTAGAAATAGCTTATCTCCTTTTGTATTTGAGATTTTCTTAAATGCTACTTCATATGGCTCATATATATATATCCATTAATATTGATGTCATTGTTTAAATTTTGTTCATGAATTTATTGTTCTTGTAAGTTGTCAAAATTTTCGACAACTCTAGGAACAAATACTTGGGGAGAAGTTATCGACAAGGGAACTCATATCCTAACTTCTTAAATTTTCACTTTATATGATTCTATACTCCTACTAGTTGTACCATTTTTTTTTTTTATAAATGTAGCATTATGAGTTTCAACAATCCTGATAATATGGTTAGGAAAATAAAATATATACCATTTAGACTTTTCTAGATAACTAATAAAAAATCCATTGGTTGTTCTTAAATCTAATATCTTTTCATGTGGATTATAAATTCTTACTTTTGCTAGAAAACCCTAAACATGTAGGTGCTTTATACTAGGTTTTCTTCCTATCTATAGGATAAAAGGTTTCTTAAAAGTTGCTTTATTAGGCTAGTTAATAAATACATGATAGTTGTCAAAGCATACATTCACAATGATATAGGTAAAGAATAATAATTCATTATACTCCTAACTATGTTCATTAAAGTACAATTACATATTTTAACTCGATCATTTTGTTGTAATGTACTTGACATTGTGTATTGAGCATATATTCCACACTTTTCAAGTAATTTATCAAATGGACTAGACACTGTCTAGTTTTGTTATATTTCTTTTAATATTCACCACACCTATCAAATCTGATAATTTGCACCTTTCTATCTAACCATATTTCTACCTTATTAAAAAAAAACACCTCTAAGGCATGCACTAATGATATTTTTCATGCAATAAATAAATATAGGCATAATATGAAAAATCTTCAATATAAGTAATGCAAAAATTTTCTCCACTAAATAATGGAACATTAAAAGTTCCATATATATCAGTGTTATAATTTCAAGGAGTTGTGTGCATCTTGTGCCTTCTTTCTTAATTGTGAGCTTTGTATATTTTCCTTTAATATAATCTATATAAATGCTAAGATTAGTAAAATTTGAAATTGGAAAGATTTTACTCTTTACTAATTCAACTATTCTTTCTTTGGATATGTGACCCAAATGCTTATGTCATAAGTAATTTGAAATCTCAATTAATACCAACATTATAATACAAGATTAATAAAGTTTCAACAAAAAGATTATCAAGCTTTAATTTGTGCAATCCATCACAAAGAACATCGGAACTAATAAGACAATTATGTTTGAACAAAACTAAAACTTCCATTACCAAATTTAAAAGAGTATCCAACAATATCAAGTTTTGATAAAGAAACTAAGTTTCGAGAAATAATAAGAATATAAAGAGTTTGAAAAAGGTTTATATGATGTATAGTATCTAAAATCATAGGGTAGGTTCCAATAACCTCAACTAAAGCTTTGACTTAGTTTTCCATAGAGACAAACTTTTTATTTGAATTTATAGTTTAGGTCATAAGGAATCCCTACATTGTATTAGTAACAAGAGTGGTACATTTAGAATCAATCCACCAAGTGTTACAAGAAACTTCTACTAAATTTGATTCGAAACATACTCAAGCACTAAGCTTACCTTTTTCTTTTCAAATCATGCCTTATATTTTAGGCAATATTTTAATAGTGTCTAATTTTCTTACAAAAGTGACATTTATCATTCTTGGATTCCTTCTTACTGATTGAAGGTAATGATATATTTATCTTATTTAGTATATTCTTCTTTCTAACTCCTTGATGACCCACTAAATTAATTAAGTAAACTCCTTATTTCTTAAGCCTTGAATAAGCATACCTTGTAATTTATTCAAAATTCATTTATCTTTTATCATAGCGTAACTTATTTGGAATGAATTACATTCAAGAGGCAAGGAGTTAATAATAAATTGAACAAGGAAACTTTCATTCACTTCTATTCCTATGGTCTCAATCTTGTTGTATTGATCATTTCAATGACATGTTCATGTATAGTATGAACTAATCAAATTTTGTGGTGGCTAGCATACCGATCAAAGTCTTGGAAAATAACTTATTAGTAGAGTCGGACTGAGGAATATCTTTAACAAACTTAAGATATTCATTAGCATTTTCAATTTTAGGAATTGTAGCCTTAATATTGTAAGACATAAACATTCACATAAACATTAAAGTTAACTATTTGATCTTTTCCAATGCTCATGGAAAGATTTTTCTTCAGCACTGATAATATTAGTAAGAGCGAGCTTATTAGTTTGGAATACTAAGCCTAGGATTCCTAATTTGAACGAAAGTTGTTCACACTATTCATTAAATTTAAGCCCATTAAATTTCATAATAGGCAAAGCATCCAAGTGAATCACAACATCATTAAATTCTATAAAAATATATTAAATGCTTATTCATTAATGTTGTGAGTCATAATTTAAATACAAAAATAGAATCAAATAACAAACATGTTAACAATATGTGTATCTTGTGGTTCTCCTTTGGGTGAAACAACAATATACAAAATAACAACAATTAATGCTTAACATTATTTTTACATTATTGATAATTACATACACTATAATTAGATATATTAGTTATCTTTAGATTATACTAAACATACCTAACAATATTAGTCACGGACATTTTCATCAATATAAAATTAACTAATCAATCCTTGGTCGATTCTTAAATATTTATAACTAATGAACTTTACTATACCTATTAAATATATATCGTTCCAATCTTAAGCATCATATTATCATGAATAACTAATTATTATTATTATTATTTAATTTGATCGATGACTAGAAAATTATTCATTACATAAATATTAAACTAAATAAATTAAATTATCATTACATATGATATACCACTAATTGATTATTAATGAAAACATATAATTTATTTATGCAATGGCTAAAATAATATAATTTATGTATGAATGTGTGTGTATATATATATATATATTCTTTTAAACATATTCTCTTAATTCCTTCCTACACATTAGTTTAGTTATATTAATAATCTTTTATTTTTATTTATTTATTTTAATAAATAATGTTTAGTATAGTTATATAGATTATCTTTACCCGGATAAGATAAAATAATTTAAAAATAAGCTTTCATGTTTAATAAATACATATTGTGCTTAATCATTTATTATTATCTTATCCTATAAGATCTCTAAAAATGGCTAAAAACAGCTATAATAATAATCTCAATAATTTAAAATATTCATAAACTTATCATGAAAATTTTATTTTAATCAATTTTTAAAGCCAAAAATCATTAAATTTTAAAACAAGAATATGATATCACACATAATTCTAATATACATAAAAATATAAAGTTTAAATTTATAATTCTCTAAGATTTTTTAAATCTCATAGTTTTCACGAAATAAATAATGATCCTTTATCCATGATAAAGATACAGAAATCCTTTTGACTTTTAACTTTACTTTGGTTTGTCAAATCTTTAAAGTAGATTAATTAGTTAAGTTTAGGGAGCCCCATTATTTTGATAAATATTAATATGCAACTTTCCTTAATGAATTGCTAGGAGTCTAATTTTGAGATGTTAGGCCAAGAGAGAAACAGAAAGGGTCATTATGTCTTGGCAGAGCTCATAATCAATCTCTAAATATAAAACAAAAATGGATGTCTTGAAATTGATGGATATGACTTGGAATCCACAAGAGAAGTAGCAAAGCTTTGGAATTACTCGATTCCGTCATTCATAGGTCTAACACAAAAGAAGGGTAGAGTTACATTTCTTTTTCATATTATACTATCTTCATTTCCATGCGTGTATATTGGAGACACTGTGCTGCCACAATTCCAAAAATGAGAAACCCTACAGTTTGATGTTGCTCAAGATGAGGTGCCGTATTGTCATGAACCACCGCAAGTGTCTATGTACGGACTAGTCAGAATCATCCCCCAAAAAAGGACCACTTCCACGAATAAACCACCCATACTTCTATCATATCAAGTGGCAACTCCTGATGTTTCAGGCACATAATTCCGCCTATCAACCTCTTCCCACACCAACTTGGACACTATTTCATCGCATTCAGGCACGTATTCCTGTAAATTAAGAAAAGAAATGAGAAACGTAAGTTAAGGAATTGTCAGCATTTAACAAATACTCCACCACGACCAAGTCACTGAGTATACTACTAGTCTACCGAAGTAGATTATTTTATTAAAAGACAATCAGTCCTACCCAAGTGCTGCTGGGCACTACTAAAACTTTTCTCAACTCTAAGCAAAAAAGCTATTATTCAAATAAGAGAAGGAACTAATCAACTTACCTCAAGTTGTCTGACCAATTGTTTTGCGGTTGGTGCAGACACGATAATACGACGGGCAGTTGGAGATATGAAACCCTCATCAACGGCCTTATCAACGAAAGATAACAATGAATTGTAGTACCCATCTACATTCAATAGACCCACCTGCAATTTAAGTAATAAGCCACGGAATCAAGCTCTAAAAACTATTCTATGCTTTACTTGAATAGACAAGCATCATCCTTTTCACCATAGGCACTTTCTTTTTACGTATTGTTGAGACTCTGATAAGAATCTTTCACCCATTCAAACGGAGATCCTAGCATTCAAACAATCATCCAAATCATTTATAGTATGATCATAATTGGGATGCCACATCTTAAGCCGTCTTTCCATGTGATTCCATTGAAGAAACACATGAATTGATTCGGTTATGACATTTAGTTATATACCATAACTGAAAAGAATTACCGACCCATATTAGAATGTGATATCTTTCTAATGTGGGTGGAACATGAAAAAACAGCCGTGTACTCCAGAAACAAGACACTTTAACATCTCATCAACCGATCATGCCCACAAATAAGTTTAAATATAACATGAGAACCTAATTATTCTAATCAGACGTTTGGACCAAAACATTACATCACGTGAAGGTGGTGAAAAACTCCATTATCAGCTGAATTTGGTAGTTGTGTCATTCTAACACAATATCATTAGCTTACATCTTGTAGGGGCATATTTTCTACCAGTATTAGTTATAGTACATCTAAAACCTCTGTTAATAACATATTAAAGCAAAAAGAAGCAAGGTAGAAACAGAATAAAAAGGGGATAATTCTTACAGGTTTTCGATGGATACCAAGCTGAGCCCATGTAATAACTTCCAGCAGTTCTTCTAGAGTGCCATAGCCCCCTAACGTGGATTTATTGTCACATGTCAGTACATGATAGAATAAGAGAGAACAATAAGAATAAAAACCCTTTAAAGATTCTCATGGCCTGAAAAGTGGATCTTATCTTTCAATCGGTAAACCAAAAAATGAAAAATCTACAGATTAAATCCTCACCCGGTAATGCGATGAACGCATCTGCTTGACGTGCCATCTCAGCTTTCCTTTGATGCATATCAGACACAGCTCTTACTTCTCCAACAGTTTGACCAGTTATCTTCGACAACAACAACAACAATTCAGGTGTTACTATTAAATTTCCAAAGCAATGTATTTCATTAGTCAATTTATCGGCTGCAGTAGCAACAAAGAAAGAAAAAGAATATGAAGCCCAACAACCATATTGTATTGATTCACCTAAAGCAATCGAGACAACAAAACTCTCCCCTAATATCAGGCACACAAAAAAATGAAAAAAAGAGAGAACTTCAGCAATGTACCTCTCTAGGCATCAGGCTCCTTGGTATAACTCTGCAAAACGGAAAATAATCATAAATGAAGAGATATTAGTTTGACACACATAATGAATTTCAAAGATATGCACAATAACCAAACAATTAACTACCAATCAACTAACAACAAAATATAAAATATCAGGTAAAAAGAGAACAATGCAACGTGTAAAGAATACGGAATGGGCCAAACTTGGCTTCCCCATGTAATTACAGGCAAAAGAGCATGGAACACCTTGTAAGCTGCCCTTCTGTGTTCAATATGAAAACTAATACGGTGACGTGATCTGGGGTATTAATGTCTTTTTCTCTAATTTAAACTGGCTGCACTTTCCATTCGTGAAAGGAAAGGGACTCCGAATCAGTAATCACAGCCCTTGTAAAGTTAAGAAGCTTTCCGTCGAACTCTTTTACACTGTTTATTAGGCGTTAACAGTGTGACTGACATTGAAAGAACCAAAATGGATTCAATATTATTCAACTAATCAAAGCTGCAAAAGAAATTAGTTAAGGCGCACTGGTGGATATTGTACTATGGGGACTTGAATCCATAAAAACTGCCCGTCAATACATGACTAGCATGTTCAGAGTCTGTATATATATAACCAAAAAGAAGCAAACTTTATATCCCAAAAGATTAGGACCAGCATTTGATCCCATGATTCCTGTCCTTGAGGAGATCTTGGAAATGAGACTCCACTCCAAAGAAAATTGGGAAAGTTGCATGGCTAAACTAGTTGCAAAATAAAGAACAAAGAAGGTAACTATCATGAGAAGTGTCTGGTAATGCCCATAAACAAATTTATTTGATGATGAAAACCAAGGGAGCGAGACAGACAAATACTAACCCTAGAACATGGCGCCCACCATCATGAACTGCCTGAGACACAAGACCCATCAATCCCACGCTTCCACCTCCGTAGACCAAATCAATCCTCCGCTCAACCTTCAAATTCCTCGAAAACTGAACCCATTAAAATGTGCCACAGAATCCAATAATAAAATTCACAATATAACATTATAAAATAGGTAGTTATCATTCGTGGAAAGCAAACTATCTATGGATAATTACAAGAAGTCGCAAGTGAAACAATGGAAAAACCACGAAGGGAGGAAAGAGACTAGTGAATGGTAAATGAAATAAATATATATTTAATAGAAGCCCCATAAGCAAAAATCATGAAGTTTATAGTTATTGAAGCTTGTGGAGGCAACCCAATGTAAGAACACGCTTGAGAGTCATTATACCAAGGCAGCACGCTTGGTTCCCCATGGATAACTCATTTTTCCAGTTCCACGAGAGAAAAAAAAAAACACAAATTTATGGGATTTTTACTTACGAAAGAAACATAAAAAACAAAAACAAAAAGATCATGCAAGAAGGCTGCTCAACTGACAGGCAGGTTACAGCTAGCAGTCTTTCGTGTCAAACATAAATGAAAATGATAAACCCTAAACCCGCTCTCTCCCTTTGTTAATTTCCCCGACAATCTTATTCCAACGTTGAAGCCTAGCTTGCTTGGTTGTTGCAACTTGCCTCACCACACCCACTTGTGAAGAGAGAAAATGATATGAACAAAACAAAATCATGGAAATCGGAGAGCGAAAACAGACAGGATAAAATACCACAGAAGCAAGTGCTTCTCTATTCATTAACAGATACATGAGTGGTAAAAACAGGAGGGAATCTGATAGCCCCAAGAAAACTGAAGAAGAAAAAAGAAGATTCACTGTTGAATAAATTTCAATCCAAAATCCAACCGATCCCAATTCAAGAAGTGATGGAAAAAGAAAGGAAATAAAACCCGAGTCAAATGTAGCCTTATCGGTTGCGAAAGAAAGATGGTTTAATATGGAAAGTAGAACCAAAATTCGGCTTCAGGTAACAGGGCCCAACATATTGTCTCCGACAAACGTATATCTATGCAAAATGAATGAGAATTTCAAACATGTAAAGTACCAGCTCTTTTCCCAGCTCAATGGCAGCTTCTTGGTAGCTAGTTTTCTTGCCTGGTTTGCTTCCACAGAATACGCAAATCCTCTGAAACCTCGACTTGGATTCCTCCATGTTATTGTGAAGCGACACTTGAGAATGAGAATGAGTCTATGAGAACAAAGTTGAGATGCACCACGATACTAAAAACTCTAGCATTTATAAAGACCTCCGCATTATTTTTTAATTATTATTCATTTATTTACTGTCAATACTCAATATTGCGTCTTTACTATTTTATTTGGATTATAATTTAAATACGATCGATAAGAATACTGGAACTTTGATTACCTGCTTCGCAGCTACAGAGACGAAAATGAGCCGCAAGTCATGCAAGATTACCCAATGAATGTAGTCCACGTGGCAGGAATGGTTTCAAGAATTGTGTGCCTGAATTGTATTGGCTAAACCATCAGACTTCTTGTAGATTGGAAAGCTTCTTTATATTATTTGTATAATATTATTTTGATTTTTAAGGATAAATATTATTAAATAAGGAGTACACGTTCTTACTTTTGAATAATTTAGTCGCATAAATTTCTATGAAAAGAATTGATTATCATAAAAAGGAAGCAATAAATATGTCTAAAGATTAATATTATTGAAATCATCGAGCATATACTATTTTGCTTCCTCCCACCAAACCAATTGGTAATAGACAGTTTATCAATATAATTTCTTTGTCTCACATAAAAGTTAAGAGTATCTATTTTAATTTTTAATTTTAGTACAAATTTATTTATTTCAATTTTTATAACTTATTAAAATATAAAAATTATTTTTTTATTTTTATTTAATTTACTGTCAACTAAATATATATGTGAAAATAAACTAGCCCATTAGTTGTCTAAGCTAATTAATTGTGTTATACATTAATTATAAGATAGATGTCGGAGTGATAAATTCTAAACATTAATTTAGGAGTTGTTTGCAATCTTAATATAAATGAGAAATTTATTTCTTTATTCAATTATTGATTTCATTTTTCCTAATTATTTGAAATTTAAACTATTAAAATGTTATTTTTAATGTGCTTTAAATAAATTATCATATATAATATTTAAAAATTTTAAAAAAATTATTTGGTAAATAAAATGAATTTATAATTAAATTAATTAATATAAAAAATTCAGCTCAGCGTATGTCCTCCCCCAATAAACAAAATTAATTTCAAAAAGTGAACGTCGTTTAACTCACACCATACTATAGACTCTTTTTTTGTTTTTGAGGGAATACTATAGGCTCTTTTAACTTGGTACATTCATGTATGCATATATCCAACGTAGATTTTACGATCGGTGGTTTTAGTTCAAACGAAATTAAATTTCCTACTTCTTTTAGGTTTGTATTGTATTTGGAGATAAAGCAACATTTGTTGCTGTCTCTGTCGGTAGAGACAGATGATAAAATTAAAAAATTTTGTACCTTATAATATTTGGTTGCTATCCCAACTGATTTTTATTCTATCTCTAAATTATAGGGATAGAAATTTTTTATCCCTTTCAAAACTGTGGTATAAGATTTTCTGTCACTGTCTCCGAAACAAAACACATAAGCAACTTCCAGAAATACCCCTACATAACCCATTTTTATTCTTAATTATATTATTAAACTTATTATTATTATTATTGTTGTTGTTGTTATTATTATTATTATTATTATAAAATTTGAACTTATTATTATTATTATTATTATTATTATTATTATTATTATTATTATTATTATAGTCATCATTATTATTGTTATTAATTATTGTTATTATTATTATTATTATTATTATTATTAATTATTGTTATAAATTTTCTACTTATTATTATTCTTATTATTATTAATATTATTATTTTTTTATTAATTTTATTATACGAAATTTATTATTATTGTTATTATTATTAATTTTATTATACGAAATTAATTATCTTATTATTATTATTATAAATTTTGTACCTATTATTAATATCATTTATTTCATTATTATTAATTTTAGTATTTGAAATTAATTATCTTATTATTATTATTATTATTTATTGTTATTATTATTACTATAAATTTTGTAATAATAATTATTATTATTAATTATTGCTATTGCTGTTATTATTAATTATTATTATAAATTTTGTACTTATTGTTATTATTATTATATAAAATTAATTTTCTTATTATTATTTTTATTATCATTATTATTCATAATTAATTTTCTTATTATTATTGTGATTATTAAATTCCTTATTATTATTAATTTTCTTCCTCTTCTTCTATTATTACTATTATTATTATTATTATTATACGAAATTAATTTCTTATTGTTATTGTTATTATTATTATTTGTTAACTTTTTTACTAATATAAATCATTCGTTTTAAAATAATCATTGAATTATATATTTCCAATCATATTATACTGCAAGAGTATTTTAGTCATTGACACTGTTTTTATATTCTGTCAACTGCAATTAAATACATTTTTTTCGTCGAGACGGAGACAGTTTTATCTGTTTTGTCTATCACAACCAAACACCTCACTGTCTTCAATTTTTGTTCTATTCTATTTCTAAATTTTTGTTTCGTTCTGTCTTTGCATACGAGTTCATAAATTGGTAATAATACATATTGGAGTGAAAAGTTTTGGGAAGTATATGTCTGTTTAGCTTAAACCAAATTAGTATGATGATATGAACTAATTAATCTCTTACGTGGTTTGAATTAGGAAAAGGTCACCCCTTATCTGCATGCATTCATTAAATAGGGACACTCCAGATGTTTCTTAACCAACTTTCGATTTAAACGCCTTAAATTGGGACTTTCACCAGATTGATATTGCATATCTAAGATTCCAATAAAAAAGGGGCTAAGATGCTCACTTTTTTAACATATGCTAGGCTATTCAGGATCTAATGTACAGTATTGCTTAAATAAATAAGGGATTGCTCGACTAAACTGGATCAAGGCATTTCTTCAAATTTTCAAACTTTAAACAATTTCCTTGAAATCCTTTGTTTGATTATATAGGTTGATGCCTATAGTATTTTTTTATGAGGTTGTTTTGGTTTTCTCTCGATTGTAATGAAAAAAATATATTGCTTAATTTTGATAAGTGTTAACTGTTCTAAATTAATAAATTTTATTTATTTTATGAAAATAGAATATTCTCTTATATATATGTGGGTATATTTTAATATTTACTTTTAATCGATACGAAAAATTTACATAAATTTGCGGATAAAAAGGGATGGTACAAGTAGGAGACGGTTAAAAGTTACAAAACCCTACGTAAAAAAAAAAAAAAGTTACAAAACCTATAAAAGGCTCATGCTTAAATTAGTTCCGACCACTTTTAATAGAACCGTTACTGATTTATACATCCAATAAAATACAACAAACTAAACTAATTTTGATATTATATTAAGTCTAATAAACCGCCACTCTTCAACCTTTTTAATGACTGTGATTAATTGATATATTTAATAAAATAAAAATAAACCTAATAATATCAGTTTGGGAACCAAAAATTACAAGAGAGATTATGGAAACTTAAAATTAAAAAAATAAATAAGTCAAAAGTAAACTGTGATAAAGTGTTAATTCTTATGTCTATTAATTTGAAACCAAAACCAAACAAATGTAATTAATTAAGGAGTTCGTTTCCATCTTTTTATTTTTCTGTTGTGATTTTTAAATTTTGTTTCCTATTTAGTTTCTATTTTTTAAATAAAAAATTTATTTTATTGTTAATATTAATATAGATATATTTTTATTATTGATGAAAATTGCATATTAGATAAATTTTAAAGAAAAATTATTTGAAACCAAAGCCAAACAAATTGAATTGAATGTCACTTAATTTGAGAACAAAAGCAATTATTAAGGAGTCAATTAGCTCTATTTTTATTTTTCTGCTATAGTTTTTAATATTTATTTTTTATTTTTAGTTTATATTTTTTCTTTTAAATAAAAACAAAAACTTATTTGATTGTTAATATTAATATAGCTATATTTTTATTATTGATGATAATTATATGTTAGATAAAACTCAAAGATAAATTAGTTTTAATCTCTTATATAATATTTATTAATAAATTATCAATAAAATTATTTTATTTTAAATGTTAAATCAAAATTTTATTTTAAATACATTTTAGTTATTTAATCAAATTTTATTTAAAATTTATATATTTTGATGATATTTAATATTTATTAATTTAATTTAATTATAAAAATTAAATTAAATTATTAAATAAAATTAAATTATTCAGAATATTTATTGATGATTAATTTAAATTAATTAAATGTGTTATATTAAATTAAATTATTTATAATTCTTATTAATAATTAATATATCAAATAATTATATTATATCGTATTTAGTTGATGATAAGCTAGGTTATAAAAAAGAGAAAACAAAAACTGTTTATTTGATTTTTATAAATTTTAAAAATAGGAAGAAACCAAAACTAATATCAGAAATCAAAAACTTAAACAAACATATTTATTTGTAATTTTAAAATTAAAAATAGAAAGAAAAAAAAAAGAAAATTGTTGACTTTGAGTGCTGTGACAAAAACGGCCTATGCCAACGATTGTGGGAGTTGTCTACACTTGAGGATAGGTCGTGTCCATTTCTAAAAGTCTGCGAAGGGAGAACACTACCAATTACGTCCCACGAACTCTGGTTCGATCGTGGTAATGCATAGCCACAATCACAGCCATAATCACTGGGACTCTGGATTTCCAATCTACACGCCGATATGATTTATTATTGTCGTTGACAAAGGTCAATGTATGTCTGGGCGACCTTCAACATATTGGTGCTATTTTCACTCCGAGGCTTATTTTTTAAATGATGTCATTTTCTATTTTAAAAATTATTATTTACTTTAAAAAATATTTTTCAACTATTCGAGTGATTGGACTGCCACCGTCTTTAATTTACTGCAACGACTTACCATCACAAGAATATAAGGAAGACTGAAGAGAACAGATCCTTGCTTTGGGAAACTCAAATGCTTCTTTGTCTTTCCCTGACAAATTGTACATATATGCTTTTAACTCTTAATCATTACCCTTTTGCTTGATTTATGCATGACCTTTGATTGACGTGTCATAGAGTTGCATCGTTTTTCTTTTTAGTAACTAAACCCATTCAAAAACTGGACATGAATAGTTGCATAGTTGGAGAACCCAAGGGGGTCTGAAGTAAAAGAGACTATTGAAGAAAAAAAACTGTAAATACAGTGCAAGATCTACGTCTACCTTCATTTTATATGGTCGGGGAACGAAAGCAACCCATTCATTTAACATATAAAGTGATCAAGAAAAAGAAAAACGAGACAATCTTGAAGTCAATAGTACCTTTCCTAATACGACAAGACTGAGGCTTTCCCTTTCTTTTCGTGACCTTTTCGCCTTATCCTTTGGGAAAGCTTTGTTCGTATGAAAAAAAATCTATTATGCGGCTTTCACTTTACCGACAAAGTGACCCGACATGAAAAGATGACGTGGACAACTCTCCATCGTCGATCGTTTTAGGCATTCAAGGAGTTTGGAAAAATGACCAATCTGGGACCAGAACTAGTGAATTATCGTCATGAAACGCACGTGCGACCAGCCGCCGGCAGAATAACCGACGTGAGCAGAAAGGGACGGTGTGTATCGTATTCGTGCATGTGTATGTGTTATTGTTTTCTCTCTCTTGCAGACAGAGAAATTTGCATGAATGAATAATTGAAGACGAAGGTGGGACTTGTCAGTGGGGTTATGTCTGACTAGTCTTCAAACTCTTTTTGATGGGGCTGGTCCCGAGATCCTCGATATCTTGAAACTGGACCAAGCTTCATCTCCACGGTTTAGGTGGTTCTGATTTTCGATTTGTGTTTTCCAGGGACTTCGGTTGAGTTTGTTACTCATTTCATGTTCTAGTTTAGGTTTGCTTTCTACTCGTACTCGCCCCATTCCCTGTGAAATTATGATTGGCGTGTTTCTATTTTTCTTCCCAGGTCTTAAAAGTATTTGTCTCCTGATGTACGAGACATTTGTCGAACAATCATTACATATTATTTAGAACTCCACAACTATTATGTATATATTTCTTTTGATAATATAATTTTATGAGATCTTTAAGGTAGGGTGTAACACTCTAAAAGTTAAGTTCACGAAAATTGAGACTCAAAATGATAGAATGAGGGAAGTAGGCAAAACGAAGGCTGTCAATGGGAAGAAACTCTTTCAAATCTAGGAATCCGTTTGGCTTGTAGATTTTTAGGATTTAACAGTCGAAGCTCTCTCAATACATTTCATGCTTTTGCTAATTATTTGGAGCTAACCTCGCCAGATATTTATATCAAAGACATTCCGAAAGACGTAGAAAATTAAGAACTTGAATGAAGTAATCCTTCCCAAATTTCATCTTTCGTTATAACAGTTGAATGGTACAACTCCGTGTGACAGTCAATCCAATGGCTCGTTATAGTTCCCTCTCGTATTCTTCTAACGTAGCATTATAATTGCTGGTTAAAATAACAGTTCCATTTAAATCCCTGCATGACATAAAAATTGCTTAATTTTTCGAATTTCCAAAAAAAAAAAATTTCTCCGGGAGTTGTTTGCTCCTTTTTTTTTCCCTTCATAATTTCTCTTTATTTATCCTATTTTCAAGATTATTCTCTGTAAATGAAATTTGAGTTTCTCAGTGAATTGGAATCAAAAATACGAGTGACACTCAGTACGGCAATGACAAAGGTTTGCCATTATTTTATTAGCAAGAGGCCTTTTACCTCACACCGGTTAGGTTGGGAATATTAAGATTATGTTGATAGGAAGACCATACGGAAGCCTTGTTCTCATCTTAATTCCATTAATAACGTTTATTTAGAAGAACTACTTGCAAGTTAAAACAAGGCGGATAACAGTTCAATAGTATTGGGTAGAAATCCTCAATTGAATCAATAGTTTAATTTAACACGTTCGTGCAGTAAAACCGTAAGTCTCCATAATCTCAGAAATCTTGGCTGTTGTGGTTAACTGGATGTTAACTGAAAAGAGTTATCTTTCTCTCGGTACATAGGAAATTTAGCTTTAATACTTTTGTTGTGATTGTGATGTTTCTCTATAATAAAGAGACCTGGACCAACCTTAACACATCAGAATGAATCTAGATATTGTGTACATGACATAGATCTCGTGAAGTGTTGGAAAGTTTGTACCAAAAGAAAGTGTTCGGAAAGCCATCTGATATGTTGGATTTGTTAGAAAGCTCCTTAAAAAAAAAAAAAATCCATATGGAGCGATAAGTTGGGATTTTGTTGACACGTCTAGATTTCAACGTGGGCTTGGAGTCTGCGGATGTGAATCGACGCAAACAAATCTGATGAACGATGGTCTCCGATTCTCTTCATGTATTCAAATAAGAACGGGTACTTGCAGGCTTCCTCGTGTGTAACTATGAGACACGTAGTCGTATTTTAATTAACTTGTATTGCTATATATATATGTATTTAATGTTGTGATTTGAGATTCGTATTTCAACTAAAGGAGATACTTTGCAGATTTATCTGGCATAACTTTAAGACCAATGTTCAGATTTTGACGACTGTATACGTATTACTTGGAAATGTTACATACTGCAAGGAGAGCACTACTTATATAGGCTAGCTGGACTAAACAATCTCAAGCTTAATTTGTAAATGTATTTTCATGGTGTACTAGAAAAGATTTTATCAATGTCACATTATTGTAGCCAGGTACAATTTCTAATTCCCAGCAAACTATTATTACTTTACAATAGACCATGAATATTGTTACCCTCGCAATGGCAAGTTATGTTAATAACATGATTTTTCGTAAAACAAAGTTTGAGAGGTGAAAGCAAAGTTAATAACATGATTTTGGTAAAACAAAGTTTGAGAGGTGAAAGCAAAGAAGCTTTGAAAAGTACAACTAACTTACCAATCTTATATAGAATTGTAATAATCAATGTTTCTTTTCTTGCACAACAAAAAAAGGTTTTACTCGACTTGTAATAAGTTATTGGCATTCGTAAGCTTCTGTACCAAAGTCAGTAGTCACCCGAGCCTCGGGCACCAGATAAACCTACTTTTAGATACATCCTACAGATCTCAAGCAAATTTCCTTTGCCTCATCGTAAAATGTGTGAGCGCTATTATTAGGAGTATTAAATGAATAAATCCATCTGCTAGATAGTATTTACTTAAGCAAAATTTGGATATTATTTATAAAATATTTAGATAATAAAGATAAAGAATATATTGTATAAAGTGTTGATTTTGGTGGCTTTGATGCCCAATTTATATCCCATATTGGGAAGAGACGAGAATGGAAGGAGTTTTTCAAGTTATAAAATAATTCCTCCCTTCTTATTCTAAATCATCATAAAAATTTGATATATCTTCAAAATTTGTACACATATCAAATTTAGTATCTCTTCCTCATAAGAGCAGTCTGCCTTAAGTGGTACTCAGAGATTAGGCATAATTGGCCAAACTCTGTTATCAATTTTCGGTTGTATTTTTTCCTTATCTCTTTTATTTATTCCGCATTTATAGTATTTAATATTTATTTGTCGAGTTTATTTGTACGATTAGTTTGAGTGTATAATTATATTCACTTGTACGTTGTTGATTTGTACATGAGTCTAGGTTGTGATAATATACTGTGCAAGTAAATTCTGCCTAGTAGTTTGGGTTTTAAGTGGGACCACTGTGACTCCTCCAGGTTTTACTGAGAATTTATTTGAAATGATAATTATGTCTTAGGAGTCTGTTGAACAATGTTTCCTAGGAATTACAGAATCAGTAAAATTTACTAGTCGTAATTTGAGTGGATAATTACCTGATTTTTTCAACAAGTGGTATTAGAGCCGAAGGTTCATCCTTGGTTTATTTGTAATATTTGTAATATTGAATATTATTATTTGAATCTGTAATGACGTCTGTAAATTTACTAACAACTAGGGACATAACAAATATGACACAAGCAGCATTGACTTCCTCATCCACATGTCAGAGGATTCCAATGTCAAATATGAAGTTGGTGGTGGAAATATTTTATGGTACTGGTCATTTTGGCATATGGCAATGAAGTTGGTGGTGGAAATATTTGACGGTACTGGTCATTTTGGCATATGAAAAGGTGAGGTTCTCGATTCCCTTTTCCAACAGGACCTTGACATAGCTATTGAAGAAAAGAAACCATAATATGTAGAAGATAAGGATTGGAGTATCATAAATCAGTTGGCATGCGGAATAATTCGATCATGTTTATCTAGAGAGCAGAAGTATGCTTTCCAAAAATGAGACTTCTACGCACAAACTGTGGAAGGCATTGGAGGACAAATTTCTGAAAAAAAGTGGTCAAAATAAGCTCCTTATGAAGAAAAGGTTGTTCCGATTTGAATACAGACTAGGTACTACTATGAATGAACACATCACTCTATTTAATCAATTAGTAACAGATTTGTTGAATTTAGATGTACAATTCGAAGATGAAGACTTGGCTTTGATGTTGTTATCATCCCTTCCGAATTAATTTGAACACTTAGAAACTACTTTACTTCATGGGAAGGAGAATGTACTTTTAGATGTTGTATGTTCTGCTTTATATCGTCATGAATTGAGAAAGTAAGATAAAAAGAAAAGAAAAGCAATTACAAAAGATGAAGCATTTGTGGCAAGAGGCCGTTAGCAGAGCTGGTCAATGAGGAGAAAAGAAAGATCCAAATCAAAAAGCAGAGTTGCCAAAGATGAGTTTGCTTTTTGTCATGAGAAAGGGCACTGGAAGAAAGACTGTCCAAAGTTAAAGAAGAAAGGGAAGGCTCCGTAAGATGCAAATATTGCAGAATGTAAAAGTGATGCAGAGTCAAATGTCTATTTGGTGGTATCACCTTCAACATTTTGATTCAGACGAGTGGATTCTGGATTCAGGTTGCACCTTTCATATGTCTCCCATTTGGGAGTGGTTCTTTGATTTTGAAGAAATTGAAGGTGGAGTTGTTTACATGGGCAATGACAATCCATGTAAAACAGCTGGAATAGGTTCAATCAAGTTGAGGAATCATGATAGATCCACCATAATTTTGAAGGATGTTCGGTACGTGTCGAATTTGAAAAAGAATCTCATCTCTTTGGAGACTTTAGAATCAAAAGGCTTAGTTATGATGATGCAAGATGGAATTCTTAAAGCAACTTTGGGAGTACTTGTGATGTTAAAAGGCGTAAGGAAAAATAATATGTATTACTACCAAGGAAGTACAGTTGTTGAGAAAGTAGCGGTAGCAACTTCTAGTAGTAAGAAGGATGCAGAGGCAACAAAGTTGTGGCATATGCATTTGGGACATATTGGTGAAAAATCTTTGCAAATTCTTGCCAAGCAAGGATTATCGAAAGGTACGAAGACTTGTAAATTGAACTTTTGTGAGCGTTGTGTTTTGGGAAAACAAAGAAGAGTGAAATTTGGCACTGCCATCTATGACACTAAAGGTATTTTAGATTACGTGCACTCAGATGTGTGGGGACCTGCTAAGACTCTATCTCTTGGAGGTAGGCATTATTTTGTCACTTTTGTTGATGATTTTTTCAGAAGAGTATGGGTGATTACTATGAAGAACAAAGATGATTTGCTTGGAGTTTTTCTTAAGTGGAAAGCTCAAGTTGAAAATTAGACGGGAAGAAAGATCAAAGTTCTCTGAACAAACAATGGTGGAGAATACAAGAGTGATCCTTTCCTGGAGGTATGTCAAAAAACTGGTATAATTCAGCATTTTATAGTTAGAAAAACACCACAACAGAATGGGATGTCAGAGCGTATGAACAAGACACTAGTAGAGAAAGTCCATTGTATGTTGTCTAATGCTGGGTTAGGTAGAAAGTTTTGGGTTGAGGCAGTGACATACGCTCAACATCTCGTTAATCGTTTGCCATCATCTGCAATTGGTGGCAAGACTCCATTAGAGGTATGGTCTAGAACACCTGTAACAGATTAAGATTCTTTGCATATTTTTGGTTCTACTACATATTATCATGATAATGAATCAAAGTTGGATCCAAGAGCAAAGCAGGCTCTTTTTTTAGGCTTCAATGCTAGAGTTAAAGGATATCGTCTCTGGTGTTTAGAGGCAAAGAAGACTATCAATAGCAGAGATGTTACCTTTGATGAATCTGTCGTGTTTAATAAGGTGACACAAGAAGAGACTGATGGTACGTTAAAGCAGGTGGAGTATACGTTAAAGTAGATGGAGTGTACGCCGAATCAGGTGGAGTTTGGACAGATGATGGTGGGCCCAACAAAAAAGCAATATCAGTGACTCTTCTATGATAGAAGAAGAGTCAGATAAAGAAGAGGTTCCAACCCAAAAATCTCAATAGCATCCAAAATCAATTGCCGTTAGAAGGATAAGAAAAGATTTTCAGAAACATGCTCATTTTGCTGACATGGTGGCCTATACACTTCCAGTTGTTGATGATGTTCCATCCAATTTTTCAGAAGCCATCCAAAGTATAGAAAATGGTAGATGGAAAGGTGCAATGGAAGAAAAGATGAAATCCCTTGAGAAAAACAAGACATGGAAGTTGACAAAACTACCAAAGGGAAAGAAGACAATTGAATGGAAATAGATATTTGCAAAGAAAGAAGGATTTCCTAACAAGAATGATGTTCATTACAAGGCAAGGTTGGTAGCTAAAGGCTATGCGTAGAAGGAGGGAGTTGATTATAATGAGGTATTTTCTCCAATTGTTAAACATTCCTCTATTAGAATTCTGTTAGCTTTGGTAACGCAATTGAATTTGGAGCTAGCTCAACTTGATGTAAAAACAGCGTTCCTACATGGTGATTTGGAGGAGGAAATCTATATTTCTCAGCTAGATGGATTCAAAGTTGCTAGTAAAGAAAATTAGGTTTGTAAACTGAATAAATCGTTGTACAGATTGAAGCAATCACTGAGGCAATGGTACAAACGATTGGATAAGTTTATGATAGGCCAGATGTACACAAGAAGTAAATACGACCACTGTGTGTATTTGCGCAGACTTCAAGATGGGTTTACATCTACTTACTCTTGTATGTTGATGATATGTTAATAGCATCCAAGAGCCAAGATGAAATTAATAAAATGAAGGCTCAGTTGGCTTATTATTTGAGCGGGATAAATCACTTGGTCAATACATAGTTGGATATTGTGATTCTGACTTTGCAGGTGATTTGGATAGGTGATGATCTATAACTGGCTACTTATTCACTTATACTAAGGCGCTAGTTAGTTGGAAGCCCACTTTACAGTCAATAGTGGCTTTGTCTACAACAGAGGTAGAGTATATGGCAATTACAGAGGCTATGAAGGAGGCGATTTTGCTTCATGGATTGCTAAAAGACTTAGGAGTTGGTCAAAAACACCTTGTGGTATCTTGTGACAGTCAAACTGATATTCACTTAGCAAAGAACTAGTTTTTTCATGCAAAGACGAAGCACATTGATGTTCACTATCACTTTGTGCGGGAGATTCTCGAAGAAGAGGAGAAACTTCTCCAAAAGATACGAACTACAAAAATCCTGCAAATTTGATGACAAAGGTGGTGACAAAAGCTAAGTTTAAACATTGTTTAGACTTAGTCAACATCTTGCACTTTTAAGTTGGCGCCTGAGGGTGCAAATTAGAAACACTACGAAGACTGCTTTGTTTGATTGAGAAAATGAATGATGTTTACATTTGGTGGGATCCGAAATTGTGCCAAGGTGGAGAATTGTTAGTTTTGGTGGCTTTGATGACCCAATTTATATCCCATATTGGGAAGAGATGAGATTGTGAGGAGTTTTTCAAGTTATAAAATAACTCCTCCCCTCCTATTCTAAATCATCTAAAAAATGTGATATATCCTCAAAATTTGTACACATCTCAAATTTAGTATTTTCTTCCTAATAAGAGCATGCTCCCTTAAGTGGTACTCGGAGACTAGGCCGAACTATGTTATCAATTTTTGAGTGTATTCTTTCCTTATCTCTTTTATTTATTCCGCATTTATAGTATTCAATATTTTTTTGTCGGGTTTATTTGTACGATTAGTTTGAGTGTATAATTATATTCTCTTGTACGTTGGTGACTTATACACGGGTCTAGGTTGTGATAATATACTGTGCAAGTAAATTCTGTGTAGTAGTTTGGGTTTTAAGTTGGACCACTGTGACCCCTCTAGGCTTTACTGGAAATTTATTTAGAATGGTAATTCTATCTTAGGAGTTTGTTTAACAGTTTTTTCTGAGAATTACCAAATCAGTAAAATTCACTAGTCGTAATTTGAGTGAGAAATTACCCGATTTTCCCAACATAAAGTAAATATTAAATTGTATGATAATTATAACTATTGGGCCTCGTTTCTAGGGCCCAACGATCGATTCGGATACCAACATATACTTGACCCGGGTCTTGAGATGAATTCCGAGAAGATCATTCGGGACAGTCACGAGATAGTGGTGTGAAAGAAAAATGGAAAGTATTGCATTTAAAAGAAATCTTAGTGTGGCAGCAAAGGGAAGTTCGCTGCGGCGAAAGTCATTCTTCACCGTGGCAAAGACGCCTTCAGAAAGGTTCACCGCGACGACCTTCGGCTTCGCCGAGGCGAAACACTCAGAATCCAAAATTTCACAAACATTTTTAAATAAACACATACATTCAAATCTAACCACAAGCTAAACATACTCACACACAAAAGAAACTTCAATTCTTCATGTCATTACAATAC
>JANIJH010000004.1:53445958-53458202 GCA_024520975.1 Erythroxylum areolatum | reverse complement strand
GAAAGTTAAGTTTCGATTTGTATTTGATGGATTAAATGATGAAAGGAATGAATAAGAAAGAAAAGAAAAGAAAAAAAAAGAAGAAGAAGGTTATATGGGTTTTTAGAATGTCCTAAGGTTTCCAACGCGATAAGTTTTATATGCTTTGTGTTTTCAACGGATGTCAGAATTTTTCTGAATTCGATGGATCCATTCATTTGTTCGCTTTGTTCTTCGATTTATGTTTCTGCATTCGATTCATTCACTTCCGTTGTGTCATTTGATTCGCATTCGATTTGCTTCCGCTTTCATTTTGCGTTTTGCTTGTTCTCTGCTTCATCCGTTTCCGTTTTTCGGTTGGGATCCGGTTTCCGGACCGGGTCCCAACAGTTATGGTATCAAAGCATAGAGTGAAAGTGTTAAGTTTAAGTAGTTAGGTTTCGGATCCAACATTTTGCTATACTTCAATATGCAAAATTGTAAGCAAATATCTACCCTTATTCTTGTTAATTTCAAATTATTATTTAGTATGGATTCTAACAATGAAGAAGAGAGGATGGAATGTCTCAGGTACTATATGCATTTATAATAGGGAGTTTAATTCTTGTATAATTTGTACAAGACCAAATATTGCACATACAGTAAGAGTGATTAGTCACCATATGGTGAATCCCGACAAAGAGTATTGGAATGCTATAAAGAGGATCCTAAGATATATTAAGAAGACCACTGATGTTGCATTACAATAAGGATGATCAAAATTTATTCTTAAAGGATAGATTGACTCTAATTATGCATGTGATATTGATAAAAGCAAATCCACTATAGGTTATATATTCATGCTTACTGGCAAAGTTATAATTTAGTTTCAAAGCTACAATCATTCATGGCTATGTCAATAATAGAAGCGAAAGATATAACATCTAAATAAGCTAGTAAAGAAGTAGTATGATTGAAATTGGTGTTTGAAAGCTCAGGCAGAAATAATAAAAGGTTTCAATATTTTGTAATAGTCAGAGTACCTTCAATTTTATTTAAAAACCAAGAATATAAGAGTTTAATTTCACTTTGTTCATAAGAAAGTGGAAGAAGAACTAAGAAAATGCAAAGAGTAGATACTAAAGACAATATGGTATATTTTATGATAAAACAGTCAATAATGATAAGTTTGTTTAGTATCGATCCTTATACAACCTAATAGAAATATAACAGGATCAGAACAAGGTGGTATAAAGACTGATTGGATTTTTCAATCAAATCTTTGAGTGAGAGATTGTTAGATGTTATTTAAGTGAAAAAATTTGCATATTACTCACAATATCTAGATAAAGATAAACAATTTATGCTATAAAATAAATATTAGAATGCTTGGTAATGATAACCAGTTGAAATGTGTGGTTGTAATTAGTTTAATATAAACATCCATCCATCTTCTTATTCATATTTCATAAAACAAATTCAAGCTTCCAAGAGTAGAGCTTTTTGAGAATTTCAATCTTATATATTTTAAGTTTTAAATTAATATTTATAACTTATAGTTAGAGAGTGTTTATATTATAACTCTCTTTTTCGCTGTTAAAAGTAATTGTCTGTGATATATCTTGCTCTATCTACCTAATCATTCTAACTCTATCTAGAAATAATGTAAATACTTATAATTTTCAATCCATAAAAGAAGATAATATGGTTTCATCCCGATGGAATGATTTTATTTCTCATTAACTCTTATAGATAAAACAAAGGAAATAATTTAAAGGTATACCACCTTTTTAAATAAGAATTAAATACATTAAAAATTCTTATAGATAAACGTTCTGTATGATAAGATTTAGGAAACTGAACTTAAATAAAATTTTTGTTTTAAAATTTTTAAGAATGTGATAAGAGACTACATAATATAATGTTAGTTAATTGCATTTTGAAAGTTAAATTTGTATTCTATCATTTTAAAATCATAAAATAATTTGTACATAAGGAAAAGTTAAGGACAAGCATATTTTAATCTTTCAACTTAACATTATTTCTTATTTTATTTACCAAATTATTAAAATTTTTAATCCAATTCTTGAACTTCTTTTATTACTACGTATTATGACTTCATTAAGGTTTATTAATGAAAATTCTATATGATATCCTTATTAAATGCATATGGTATGTAATAATTTTAATTTTGCTAACACTAATTAAAATTTATGTTAAAGAGAGAATAGATGAGTCAATTCGAGCTTTTTACAAAAAAACTGTAAAACAGTTACTAATCATGACTCTCACTTTAATCGGAGAACTATGGTGGCTTTTAAACCTTTAAAGGTTAATGTTACATTATTCTTCTACTAATCAATGACCAATTTATCAGTCATATTGTTGAGGGAATAAATATCGTTCCAAGCTACTTTTTTTATGCTCACAACCTTGTATTTTAAAGAGGTTCTCTTTGGAATAAATCATATTAGATCCAACTAACAACAAACACTCATTGGTTGATTCTTGGTGATTTTAGTATCAGCATGAATATTTCAGAAGTTGAATGGAATGTCCATAGAAATTTCTCTAATATGATATAAGGGAGTGTGTAACAAGGAATAGACTTGAGAATGGTAGGTCCAATTCTTCACCTGGTGTAATAAAAACAATAGCATTGGTTCCTAATGGAAAACCTAGAAAAAGCTTTAGTAAATAATCATTGGTTATCCACTTTTTAAGGAAGTAAGGATAAATTTGAATGCTCTCACTTCTCAGATCAATTAACCATATAAATGTTGAACCTCTCAGTGAGTAATTAAAGGATTTTTCCATTTAGGCTCAATAATTTTCTAGTTAACAATGAGGGGTTTGTTGATGCTATTAGGAATGGGCTTAAACATAAATTTCAGGGCTTTCAAACGTACATTTTCTATAGAAATTAATTATGGTAAAGGAGGAACTAAAAGGCTAAATATCATGAAATATGGGGATACTAGTTATGTAATAACAGTGACTAAAGCCTCTCTTCTTTAAATATGGGGATACTAGTTATGTAATAACAGTGACTAAAGCCTCTCTTCTTTAAGCTTAACATTCCTTATACGTAGATCCTTTAAACTTTATAAAATAGGAGGTTGAAAGCAGAGTCCAATCTCGGAGCAGAGCTCAAGGATACGATAGGTATTATATAGTGATAGGAACAAAAAGTACTTTTATAAATTTGTCCTTTTGAGGAAAAACATAAACAGAATCACTTCTCTCCAATATTTTGTAAGTGATATGGTCTAGTCTCAAGATGAACATCCTAAACTTGTACTTGACTAGCTCTTTAAGAACCTGGGTTCTCTTCTACCTACTACTCATCTCTACAGATTATCAAATTAGTTGTCCTGGGGTTCTCTTCCACCTACTTCTCTCATTGCTTTTCTCATTCCACTTATCTTCTTCTCAGGTCAGGCTTTCCTTCTCTTGGTTATTATCATCAAACATCTTAGAAAGAAACTCAAAATGATTATCAATCACTTTACCACTTCTCAAAACAGTAATTGCTTGGGCTTGCTTGGGTTGACTAGGTAACTTCCTTTTTTGATTTTTGTGCATTTAAGCAGTGAGTTGCCCTACTTAGATCTCAGTCCTCTTTACAGTTGCCTCTAACAAATCGAACCTCTTATTGTTCGTTTCTTGATTTTGATTAGTGACCTGAATAAATGCATTTAGACTCTCCTTGAAAGAAGGATTACTTGTTGGGTTTTGAAGTGAGGATTGCACTTGGTAATAGTTCGGCCTCTGAAAATTCTGATATTGTGGTTAGGGTTACATTAGTGGATTATTGGTCTTCCAAGAGAAATTAAGGTGGTTTCTCCAACCAGAGTTGTAGGTGTTTGAGTATAGATCATTTCAGTCCCTTAATTGAAAAACGTTAAGTGAGTTAACTTGTTCTTCCCCATCAAAAGATCCGTAAGAATACGTACAAACATTCACTCCATGACCATAAGTTCTTCATATACCACACACTTCTTGATTAGGAACGTTCTGGGGTAGTCTCATAGTTAGATCTTTACATGCCCCATTAACTCAGCTAACTGCATAGCCAATTTTTTTTATTAAAGCTCACTTTATGAACTCCAACTCTTCTTCTCCTCATGCTCTTTTGTTGAGAATTAGCCCCTAATATTTCGATTCTTCGCTTGTCCTCTCTCCTATAGCTCCTCCTGCTGTATTGTCTATCGTGTACTGGCATTGCTAAGTCAACCCATCATAAAAGAATTAGTTTAGCAAGCGATGCAAAAAATGATGGTGTGGACATTGTATTAGCAAGAGCTTAAATCATTCCCACGTCTTGTGGAATGGCTCTCCCTCCATCTAAGTGAAGGTAGCTATTTTAGTGCACAACTTAGATGTCTTTTGATGGGAATATAACTTTCCCATAAATTTATTATACACCTCCTCCCTTGTAGTCAAAGACTTGAAAGGAAGGATCATTAACCATATCTTAGCCTAATTCTTCAATGTGTATGAGAAGCATCTCATTCTGAGTTAATCTTCATTTAATCCATCTAATGGAAAGGTTTGAAGAGTGGTATAGAATTCCTAAATGAAGTTTAAAAGGTCTTCATTAGGAACCTCATAGAAAGATGGCAACATGTTATAATGGATGCTCTTCAATTCATAATTCCTAATTGCCTCTCCCAAACATATGGACGAAGTGGCAGTACCAATAACCGGTCTAGTATACTCCTTCATCACTAACTGCCTTTCACCCATCTTATGGGTATTCACTTGATCTACATGCTTAGGTTCCTTAAGATCCTCTTTAGAGTCCCCTTGAGGTCTTCGTCTTCGATGTATATTATTAATAACAGGGAAAGGTTCACTATCTAAAAATCTCCTTCCTAGCATAAACTAAGTGAAATGACTCACAAACTATGGAAAGCACTAAATTATAACGAAAATTACAAAACATGTTAACAAAATAACACAATAAAACATACATGCGTGAACAAACACAAACAATTAAAATCACTTAAGAAAATGAAAATTTTCAAAATTAATTTAAGTTCAAATGCTAAACACGTCTTTGGCAATGAAGCCAAAAACTTGTTGTGCCTAAAAAGTCCTAAAATGACCTAGGCTATCCTACTCGCAAATATACGAAGTAATTGTAGTGATTACCCAGGGTCATCTCCTACGGAGGTAAAATTGGTTAACTAAAATTAATTTTGAATTAAAAATAAAAAATGCAATCCTAAATACTCTATCCCGAATTATTGAGTGAAAGCTTTAAAGAAAATCATGAAATTAGAATGAAAAGTAAAATGATTCAATTGGAAACAAAGATAAATAGATTAATCAAAATGGAAGACTTTTAAGAATTAATTTCACTAATTTAATCTCCTACGCATGATTAAGGGAAATGATTGGTTAATTGTCTTACTAAACTTAACAGCCGGATTCTAAAATTAACATAAATAATAGAAAAAAATCTAGCTTTCACATTCGACAAGTTATTATTCGAATTAATTATGGAAAAAAGACTACTAATTATCACTTAAGTTAATATGTTTCTAATGTAACACCCAAAAAATCTCAATTTCATGAATAGTACCTTTTAGGTCATACATAGTATATCTTGAGGTGAATAGTGACATTCGGGGACCTAAATTACATTTTATATTTTTGGCATTAGATAATATTATTCAAGGACAGGCCGAGGATCAAATTAGATCTCCAAATGAGTTTGTTTTTTAGGGTTTGACTAAGAGTTAACCAATGGTCAAAGTTTGACCCGAGAAAGGGTGAAAGTCAATCCCGAAACTAGTAATGAAAATAAATGATATTAATTAAGATCTTTATGTGAGGTTGATATTTTTCTTATAGGTATTTTTTCTATTGAGCAAAAGAATTAATAGATAAAGTTAATCTAAAAAAACTTGGAAAACTTTTTGTGACCACATGACATTTTGTCATTTTCTTGGCCCCCTACCTCTCTTCTTCACTAAGGGGTGCCGAGAACCACCATCCCTCCTTTATTCTCCATTTTTTCATTTCTTATATTTTCAAGCCAATTTTCATTAGTTTTAACCCCCAGCACCTATTAAACATTAAATCATCAACCTAGGGTCCCTAAACTCACCATATTAACAAAAACATTTGGAAAAGATTAAGAAAAGGTATATGGGTGCTCTTGACAAATAGTACCCAAAAATTTATAAGGTGAGTTAACAAAGTCTTAATTAATTTTAGTACATGATTTTAATGTAGTTGCATTCATTGATGAATAAAATGAATGGAATTGAATTTGTTATGCAATATTATGAAGATAAAGGAGAGGAATTAAAAGAGAGGGAGAAAGAGAAAGAGAAGGAATAAGGAATAAGGAATTGATGATGAAATTGAAGTTTATGGAAATTTAACTTGAAGATTTAGACATCAATTTGGTATATGTTCTTGCAATTACACTTTTTCTAAAAATTGTGCATTAGGAATTTTAGAGCTCATGAGTAAAATTAGGGGTTTATGAAATTGTTTTTAAAAATATGTAATTGGATTTTAAATGAAGTAGTATATGTGATTAATTGAGATTTTGGACTTCTAATTTGTATTTTTTCCCAATTGCATACATTATGTTTGAATTGAAAAAATTGATATATATGTTATTTTTGGCTAATTGGTGAGATAAATATATCTTGAATGTTGTATGAATTAAATTAAAACCAATAACGAAAAAAAAAACATTTACTTTGGTCGAATATGGAATAACTTGAACTGGTTATTATGAACCTTTATTATGAAATTTCAATGGAATTTAATTAGATTTGCCCTAGTAAAATAAAAAGGAATTGGAGGAATGTGATAAGGTTTGCATGCTAATTAGGGAGTTAGCAATACTGCGTCATGATATATGTTACTGGACTGTATGACTCAAATAGCTCAGTTCTGATGTAAGATATTTGTTTTGGATTATGAACTGCATAGCTCCGAGAGCTCATTTCTAATATGAATGTATAAAAAAAATAGATTGTATGGTTTTGAGAACCCAATCTTGTATTTTTATAAATCTTGCTTATCCCGCTCGATGATACAATTCTGATAGATTTTACTTTAGGGTAATTATAGAAAGTAGACAAATGCATGATTAATGGTTAAATAACTTTAAATGAAGGTAGTAATTGAATGTACAATGTATTGACCATTTTATAATTAAATGTGAATTATTAAAATAGATATATGCTTGTATTTCATAACTTGATTTTAAATGCCTATTTATGCTTAGAAAGAAATGAAGACATTTATATATGACAAAAGTTATATATTATGTATGTTATGATTGAATGAATTGAATTGAATGTAAAATGGAATTGCTTGAACACCACTAAGCCTATAGCTTAGCATGTGGATTTTTTTTCTATGCGTAAGTTGTGGTGGATCTACTACAAGACAAGAGTCACATAAAGGACTTTGAAAGATTTGGAGGTGGATGTACTACAAATTTTTATTTGGTTTTTGGTTATGCATGTACATATAAAGACATGAAGGATCTTACTGGATTTTATTGTGAATTATATATGAATAAATGAAATTATGTATGAAATCTAGTTTAGATGTGTTGAAAGGTATTGGAGGATGGGTTAATTATTTTGTCAAGGAATTTGACATAGAGATGGATAGTTGAGAAACATGCATGAGAAGTGTATTGAAGTTTCTTGCAGGCAATTTTACATAAATAAAGAGGAAACTTTGTCTAATTTTTTATGTGAATAGTAACTGCTAGATTAATGAGGTTTAAATAGAAAATGTTGTAGTTTGAAGTATTAGGTATTTAAGAATATGGTAACACTCCGTATTCCAATTTCATTATCGGGTATAGGGTGTTACATCTAATTCATAACCTAAACGTCTATAGTTTCTAGTTCCATATTAAATTTCTCCTTTGGTCCTTCATTTAATACTAAAATGATGCAAATTTTGGTCATGTTATGACATACATTCAGGTCAAAAACTATAGCAAACAGAAGACAACAATACAATCCCTCAATCATGCATATTTGTCTAAAATGGCTACATTAATCCTCAAGAAAAAGATATTAGCCTATCGTGGCATAAATACAATTTATCATCTCCATACTCTTTATCGTGGCATAAACACAGTTCATCATCTCTATACACTTTAGTCCCATGTTACTATTAAGAAAAGTATTAAAGCAATAAAACAATGAATACTAAATGAACTATGAAAAGAAAACAAATAACAATAGGATAAGCTAACAAGTAATAAGTTCAGTAAATAAACAAGAAACTAAGCAATAGATGAAAAATAGAATAAGCAAACAAGGATCGGGTAAGTGTGAAAGCGGTGGTCTCTTGCCCCTCTTAAGCTTCCTGCATTATCTCTCACCTTTTGCTTCAGCTTGTTCTCACCAGATGGTTGAAGGCCTGCTCTACTTCTAGCTCTCTACTATGTTTCTCTCTTCTTCACCGACTCTCTTTCTTTCTCTTCTTGTCTTCCCTTCTTTCTCTCTATCTACTACTCGAAGTGTCTCTCTATATAAAGTGAAGAGTAAAGAATGAATAGTGGAAAAGATATCGCCACCACCCTCCTATCCTTTCTATTTATAGCCTCATCTAGGTTTAGGTTTTTATACCCCTTCAGCCTACAACTGCCACGTCAACCTCTAGTAGAACTGCCTGCCCAAGCTTGGTCTTTCCGGTCTTCCCCCATCCGTAGTTGTTTACACCACTCCACCATTGTCATTCTCTGTTGCTACATTCCACCATCACCATTTACGGTCACTGCTTTCCTAGAAAGATGGTTGAAATCAAGATTTCTATTTTTCAAATCTAGACTCGACTCGACCCGACCTAACCTAACTCAACCATGATTGCAATTTCTGATTTTTTTTGGTATGTTTTGAGTTGTCTGTTTATCCTCTAAGCTGCAATTGCATTGTGTTTTGGTTATGTCAAGTGTGTTTTGTAAATGGTTTATAAAATATGCACTGGAAATTTTGGGTTTAAAATTTAGAATTATTTGTGTGAACTGGTTCAAACATTTAGGCATTGTGAACTTGTAAATAAATGAGATCAAAATAATATTGTGTATGAATTATGGAAGAAAATTTATGTATTGTGAATTTATGATTTGTGAATTGCATATAATTCAAGAATTTGTCATCTTATTTGTTATTTTAATAATCATTTAATACATGTAACTAAGTTAAAAAATTAAATGTTTGTATTTTTATATTGTTTATTATTGTCAGGAAATAAATTTACAAATATTAATCTTGTTTTATAAGTACCAAGTACACATTTATCTTCTCATCTTATAAGTGTTAAATATTGTATATGAATTTATTAATTTAATTTTGACACATATCTTCCTTTATTTTTACGGATAAGTTGAAGGAATTTCAAGTACTCCTAATAATCCAACCATTTTAGGAAGATTCAATAATCCAACTTAGACTCATATTGGATTGGTTTTCAAAATGAAGATTTATTCGTTTGCTTGTTTTGTAACAAGTAGTTGAAAAGCGAAGAAATCACCAGATTAAAAAGGCATTTAGTTGGGTCAAAGGTGAAATGGTACATTGTAAAAAAGTTAGCCATGATATGAAATAGCAAATGATGACTTTGCTTGAAGAGTATTAGCATGAGGAAGGTATAAGGCAAAGATTGAATTACAAAATTAGTAGTGAAAGTTCTTTTATTGGTGTTTAGGATGATAATGGGAATGTTTAAGGTGATAATATTCCTATTTAACTAGAAGGGAATATTACACCTGATGTTAGAAAAAAAGAATAAATGTATCTAATTTTTTTGTAGTACAAACAACTCCTAGAGCTCACCTTTCAATCCGTAGTGCCTTACAATCTAGAGAAGTGGCTCATAATGTAGATATGACAATAGCTAGATGGTGGTATAATTTAGGTATAACATTTAATGCTTCTAAGTCTTATTATTATCAGTATATACTATCAAGGATACAAAACTTTTTTAATTGATGACTACATAGATAAACTTTTGTGTAGCTCTGATTATGAAATTAAAAGTTATTTGGATGGAAGAAGAATGACTTAGGCTACTTTTGTGTGTTCAATCATATGTTATGGTTGGACAAATAAAAGACATGAGCTTACTATTAATTTTTTAGTTTATTCTACAAAGGACACAATATTTTTAAAATCTATTGATGAATTTGGCCTTATTGGGAATGTTGATACTTTATTTGAAATATTTGATGAAGAAGTGAATGAGGTTAGGCTAGGAAATATTGCTCAGATCATTATTGACAATAATTTTGCTTATAAAGCAGTTGGAAAAAGATTGTAAAGCAAGTATAGGTGTTGGAAAATATAGGAGATGCTAGGTATTTTTCTTATTGTTGATGAGATTATGCAAAAACCAAAAAAGGTTAAATATAGGAGATGTTAGGTATTTTCTTATTATTGATGAGATTGTGCAAAAACTAAAAAAGGTGACCAAGTTCATCTACAATCGTGCACGAGTCTTGAATTTAATGAGAAATGATTTCACCAATGGTAAGAGTTTGTGTCATTATGCCATTATAAGATTTGCAACAAATTTCTTATCACTTCAGTGTTTTATTATGATGAAGGAAGAGTTGAGACAAATGTTCACAAGTGATAAGTGAGTTGCATCTTAGCATACTAAGTCTAATGTTGTATTGAAGGTTTATAGAATTATACTTGAAGATAATGAATTTTGGTCTCAATGTCAATTTGTATCATTCGAGTTTGTGAACCTTTAATGAGAGTACTTTGTTTAGATGCTAGTAATGAGAAGGCAACAATGAGTTATTTTCATAAAGTTAGTGGGTGAAGGAAGCAATAAAGGCCAATATGAAAATAGGCCATCTTTGTACACACCTTATCTTGTAGTCATCAATAAGAGATGAGAAAGGCAACCTGACTCTATATTATTTGCAACTATGACATTTTTTAATCCTAGTACCTATTTTAGACCAAGTTTTACAAAGAAAATTGAAGTTAATAAGAGAATGCTATTAACCATTACAACAATTGTTACTCATGAGATGATGCAAGATCTCCTAAGCTGACAAATGGAGATTTACAAGGATGCTTATGGTGATTTTAGGATGCCAATTGCCATTTGTCAAAAAGACAAACTTAACCCATGTATATATTTTTTTCACTTTTGTTGTTTATTGAAAATTAATCATCACTTTATTTGATTTATAATGCTAATTTTATTGTCTTATAGTTGTTTGGTCAGCCCAATTCAAATATGGTGTTTTAGAATTGCAAATGTTTACAAGTGGAATCTTAGGTTAATGTGTGAGTAAAACATGGTGTGAAATTTATCCTGATGATGCTCCCTTGTTACCTTTTGGGTTTCATATAATTCCCTTAGATTCAAAAATAGTTAAGTTTGGCTCAATCTTTGAAAAAACTTTCTATTTTAGATTTTTACAACATGTTAATATTCCCTAGGGAATAGTTCATAAAAGAGACAAAATTAACTA
Organism: Erythroxylum areolatum; assembly: GCA_024520975.1. Lineage (NCBI taxonomy): Eukaryota > Viridiplantae > Streptophyta > Magnoliopsida > Malpighiales > Erythroxylaceae > Erythroxylum > Erythroxylum areolatum. The sequence continues at coordinate 53,446,753 of JANIJH010000004.1, read as the reverse complement.
TGTATATATATTTTTCACTTTTGTTACTTGTTGAAAATTAATCATCACTTTATTTTATTTATAATGCTACTTTTGTTGTCTTATAGATTCTTAGTGGGACTAATTAAAAAGTGGTGTTCTAGAATAACAAAGGTTGTAATTCGAATTCTAAGTCAATGTATGAGTGCAACAGAGTGTGAAAGGAATTGAAGCACATTTGAATTAATTTGTTCTAAGAAAAGGAATAGATTGGATGTTGGGCCCCGTTTCCGAAGCCCAACAATCATTCCGAAGTCACAAAATGGGAGCATAACACCCTGCAGGGTTATTTCAATTAACCCTTATTAGCCATCATCAATTCGTCTTCATTTTCATAACATCCCAAAATTTTTCCTCACAATTTGTTCAATGGCGTGCCCATACAACTCAATCACCATAATCAAACTCATTTCTCGTATTTGTGCACAGAATTTGGAAACCTTAAAATCAGAATTTCAATTTTTTTCTTCAAATAAATCAAAGCTCTAAGTCTCTAGTTTGTTTTGAAGCAAGAACCATCTTAATCGGAGCTCTAAATCAAGATATGCTTTAAAAGCTAACATGTGTTCATATCCTAAATATGCTCTCCTAACCGACCTCTCACTTTCTCTGCATCCAACTTTTTCAATAAAACTCCAAAAGATGCCAATTTTCATGGGAAGGTAAATAAATGTCCTACAAATTTATTTCTTCAAGAATTACTCAATTTGGAGGTCGGACGAAGGAGTTATGGTCAAGAGAATCCAATATGTTTATGTTCTTATTCCAACTGAACAT